>OMLM01001666.1:0-11827 GCA_900302695.1 Helostoma temminkii | reverse complement strand
TTATCGCACAAACAGTACAACTAAAACATATACAACGAGCAACTCAGGCAAAGGAAATGTAGATAAATGATTTGAGAAGGCAAATATCATTTTATACTGAGAATGCAGTATCACAGTCTATAAAGAAGATGCCATGATTTCTAAGGAAGATTTCACGCCTTAGTGTGTTTGCTCTGGGCTGAATCACTTGATGAGTTTGTAAAGTTTTAGCATTTTTCCCTTGGTTTGGGATCTTTTCACAGATCATCCAACTTTATCAAATGCGTCACTACAAATCACGAGAGGACATTCTCACCACTTATACGTCAGATGTTACTGCCACGTGAACAAGAAAGTAAATACAAGAAGAAGATCCTGTGTTGTGAACTATTGTTATTGCTGCAATGTCTTATTATTTACTACATTACATAACCCGCACAGTTATCCAACAAAATGTCTACAAGGCGCTGCACCTCCTGACAACTCCACACCAGTCTGCGATTCATCCTTCAGGATGTTTTGCTGTACAGATGAAAGAAATTAATAGATACACATCTTTAAGTTTCCTCAAGCGATGCAAGCTTTTATTACTGTTTTAGTTCAGTATGCTTTCTCAGCTGGAGGACTGAACAAGAGTTTGCTAAATGATTCAGATCAAGCCTCTTTTGATGGGTTTCAACACGGATGTTTTGGTCTGCACCTGAGTGGAATTACTGTGTTAATACCAGACAAAACAAACTGCACAGGAGCGAAAACAAGGGAACAAGAGCTTTATTTAAACTGACTAAAGTATGTAGGTGTGAAATCACGTCCACTGAACACATGAAACAGTCTGAAAGAAAGGCAAGTGCTTCAGCTGTACCCCATGGTGTTCAGATCAGGCACTCAGTGATCAAACTACCATGTGCTAAAAAAGTCCTTATGCCCAGTAAAGTAAAGTGATTTGTCCTAAAACACAACCTGAACAGGCTCATCAGTGACACTTTGGCCTTTAATAATAATTATTGTAGCCTCCACCTTAAAGTTCAGTCTGTTAATTTTGTTAAGTTGGTAGATGACCCACAATTAGACAAAATAACGTCTCCTAATCTAGTGTAAAGGCTATATTAGGTAGAGCTTTCTCAGTTATACTCTCTGCTATATGATGTTAGTGGTCAGTCATGACTCAGGCCCAGTCTTTGACTCGTGGTTCCACAAACCTCAGTGAATGTCAGACTCAGCATTCTGCTGTCATTTCTGTAAATGTCTGAATCTATTTTTAGTCGTTGACACAGTGCAGGCTGACAGGAAATATTTGTGTAACTCACATGTAAAACATGTTTACCAAAGCAAATGTGCTGTGTACATTTTTGGAGGTGGGGGTTGGTTGAGGGGTTTAAAATAATTTGAAGAAAATTCTTTTATTTATTTATTTCTTCTATTGTTTTTTCACTATCATTCTTTCTATATTAGCGAAAGAAAGCTGACATTACACAGTGAAAAGTATATTCATTTCAGGTCTATTGCTTTCAATTCTCTTTATATAGAGCCAAATCACAACAAAAGTAATTTCAAGACACTTTACAATGTAATGTTTCATACCATACAGAATTCAATAACACAGCTATATGGAATTATATACATATCTGGTTATAAAGGGGTTTATTCATATTGCCCATTAAGAAAAACATGATATAGAAAAATTCTATTTTAGCTAATCATCACTGGCCACTATATGCCACATTGACAGTCCAAAAGAACTGCAGTATAGTAGTGTGCAAAAAGCCACATTGAGATTTATTGTTTTTAGTCTCTTAGTAGTGTCTGTATTAGAATTCAGCATGAAAATAAAGGAAATATGTAACCAGTATTAAACACAAAACACACAAACACAAAAATATTAGAAAAAGACGACACTAATGTTTAATGTCACCTCTGTAGGAGAATATGAAGTGGTCAAAGATAGAGTGGAAGACTGAGAAGCTTTTCTGAGACAGAGAGAAGTTCAGCAAGGATCTGTAAGGATCAGCATCTGGTAGTTTCTCCTAGATGCTAAGTTAATCATTTCATACTCTGAAGAGGATAGATGGGGAATGGTCCTTAGTAGAAAAATCACTTTTTGTGTTTCTAGTTGTTCTAATGTAAAAACTGATAAATAAATAAATATGCAAATAATAAATAAAACAAAACTAACTACCTAACTAAGAAAAAACACAAATCTAATGGCAGCCTAAGACTTTTGCACAGTAGTGTAATTTTTCCATGTTTAATAAATATAGGATAGTATAAGAGATGATGCTGGATGGGAGAGATAGAACTGTGTTTTCTCTAAAATCAGTATTCAGTACATTGTTGATAAGGTGACAGTCTTCATATATGCACCATTACTCACTGTAATACCCTAAATAATGACAGGTCTAGGTATAAACGCATATTGGAGTTTCTCAAAATAAGGATGGTGATTGTTCCAGATCAATGAAATGCAGGCACACAGAATTAAACCATTAAGAAGCATTTAAAGGGAAAGAAAATACAATTGGGTGCTTGGGATATTAATATGTAAGTGGTTTTCAGATTTATAGATTCTGCACATAAGGAGTAATTAATGTTAGGGCATATTTACTGCAAGTCTAGGAAACCCCTTATTTGTCAATAGGCTTGAACTTTTATTCTCAACAAAATTGTCTTTCCTCTGTTTTGTAGTTTGAATTGTGGACATTTGTGCCACCCAGCATTTTCCAGGTAATACACCGTGAGGTGCAAATGGATAACTGTGTGTTCTCCATGTTTGTGTTTTATTTGATACACTTCAACATGTCTGCCTCTATATACTCTTGCACACTAACAACATACCGTTGAGTTGTGTGAATGGTCTTTTGCCTGATGACGTGTTGTGTGTTTACATTCCAAAGTCCTGTTAGGTGAATTTTACCGTTTGTCTTCATCTACTGTAAACCTTTATGGGCAGCTAAGGAGATCATTACTCATTTTTCCTTAACTGAAGGTAAAGCTTTACATCTTTGATGAAAATTGTTTGACAAATCCTGTATATCTATACCCTTCACTTTGTTGATAGTGTATTTATTTCCTAGGATTTATTTCCCAAACCTGCTCTCTAGTTGTGGGTTCAAACAAAAGTGTTTTTTCCCTACTATGCCAAAAGGCATCAAAGAGTATCCTGACAGTTAACTACTCTTTTTGTTTTAAGAACACCTATTCTTGCTCTGTCCACTACGGATGTACAGGCCACATGTATACAGATAAGGATCCTGAATGTATTCTTTTGCTATACTAGAACTGGGTATTCAATAAAATGATTATTGAACATACTTTTTTTTATGCATAACTATAATTTAGTACAACCCACTCCAGTATGACTCCACCACCAACTATGTCCTCAATACCAAACAGTTATTCTGACAGTTTCAACCTAAAAAACTGAGAAATTATAAAGGTAGAATTCATGGCAGAGCTGTGTTGGATTGCATTAGATTTTACAGGTGACCTAATAAAGTGGTGAGGGATTTAATATGTTCACTTTCCACTGGGAGCTATAGGACAGCTACATTATAAGCCTGTGTATGAAGAATGATATTAAATATATTAAACTGCTAAAGCTTTTGTATTATGTCATGCATGCTGCCTACTTTTAAAAAAAATATTTGGAACCAAAGCCACTATCTGTTTTTTAAACGGTAAATTCTTGCAAGGAGTATACTTTCCAGAACAAAGTGTGATGAATGCAGTTAGATGTGTTGACTGTAATAAATATCAATATCTATAGATTTAGTAATTATTCCCCGGCTCTAGCCTTATGTGAACCTGTGAAAGTTACATACACTTGTACAATACAAATTGTGATTTGTTTATGTTTGCCTTTTCCTTTAATCTTTTGTTCATCAAAAAGATAACAGTCAGATTTGCTACCTAGCAAAAGTGCTTTAAAGCACTTTAAACCTGTATTTCTGTAAAATAGCTGTGTGGTCGTTTAAAAATGCACCCTCAGCCAGTGAGTTCAATTGTGTTTTTCCCCAGTGTGCTTAGAGCATCAAGCTTCAGTCGCAGTGTAATCCCTCCTCTCTGTTTTTTACACACACACGCACACACACGCACACACACATACAGTCCATACAAGACCAGGCAGTGATGTACCACTTCAAATACAGGGTTTTGTCTTTATAAAAGGATTTTTTCTTGTGGCTTAATATGCACACAAAAAAAGAACCCTGCTGTTGTTACTGTAAAGCAGTATTAAAGTAAGTATATAGTGTGTTGAGCTGGGCTTTATGTTATTGTTACATTTATTAGGTTGACGATGATGATCATATATTGTAATACAAAATATACAAGTTATTAAACATGCAGCTTTTATTATAAAAGTGATGATAGAGAGATGATAGATGTCAATATTCATTAAACATAATGAACATATTTTTTTGATCTTTTTGTCTGCTAACAGTTGTTTGTCCTCATTTCTTTTGTTGCCAAAAAAATCACAGCACCCATTTACCCAGTTTGTCAGTAATACTATCTTTCTGATTTTGCTAGAGCCAAAAAATACCATTTTATACTTGTTATATTATATTATACTTAAATATTACGCATTATTGTTGCAATTTCATTTTATTCTATAATTTAATCATAATAAAGATAGTTGTTTGTTTCCCCCTAAATACTACAGTACATGTAATGCTCATTTTGTGAGGTTTGTAATACTGCACCATCTCTCCTATCGCTCTCCATCTGCATGTTCTCACAGGACAAACCAAGTAATTTACACACTTACTGCTACTTCACTGCATGCAGATTGATCATTAGGCCCATTCTAATTATCAGCAAAGCCCCCAACACGAACAAACGCTGCAGATTCATGCCTTGAAATGGTCTGTTTGATCAATAGAACACCAGATAGAGCAATATCTCTCCTACAACAAAGTCAGTCCATTTTCTCCATCCCTCCCAAGCTCTGTTTTGATGGCAATTTGGCACACCATTGATTATGTTTCACTTAGGATTTTGTCTGTCACTGGAAGTGCTGAAAATCTTCAAAGCTCATTATATGGAGAAGATTGCAAATCTGATCACTTTGCAAAATCAACAAGCCACGGCAGCTTTAAAACTGCTGTGTGTGGGTTGAAAGTTCTGAACTAACAATAGCGTGGTGGGTCCCAAGATTGGCTAAAGATTTTCGTATATTGGAGGTAGTAGAGAATCAAGAGTGTATGTTGTGGGTTTGGAAGCCATCACCAGCTTAGATAGTGATTTGAATCATATATCCCCAAACTTCATTAAAACAGACTACCTGCTGTCCAACATAATGCTTAACCTGTTCTGAAGAAGAGAAGACAAGGAACTGATTTTATGCCTAACAACAGGAAAAAACACATTCCTGAGCAACACAAACTTTCATAAGTTTGCCCACACCTTCACTTTTAGTGTTTTTCTTCATTTTTATCATTTTCAAAATTATACATAAATACTGAAGACATCCAAACTATGAACATGTATGGAATTGTTTAGTAAACAAAAACTGTTAAACCAGAATATTTTTCATATTTTTGTTTCTTCAAAGTAACCTTTTTGGTTACTTTTTGACTCTCTGCATTCAGACACTACCTTCCTCAATATGCAACCCAACTGATTGTGCAGTTGCTGGTCATATCCTAACTCGATTACTGCAATGCCCTGTTGACTGGGCTACCGGCATGCACAATCAAAGCCCTCCACATGATCCGAACCGCAGCAGCAGGGTTTATTTTTAATCAGCCAAAAAGCACACACGTCACACCACTCTTCAGATCTCCGCACTGGCTTCCTGTAGCTGCCCGCATTAAGTTTAAAGCCCTGACTCTTTCCTACAGAGTGGTCAACTCAACTGCAGCTGTCTACCTCAACTCCCTCATTCAGGCCTACAATTCCTCCCACCCACTGCGCTCTGCCAACTAACGGCGTCTGGTGGTCCCATCACAAAACAAAAGATCCCATGCAAGGCTCTTCAGCTCAGTGGTACCTCAATGGTGGAATGAGCTGCAGAACTCTGCATGCTCAGCAACCTCACTTCCAATATAAAAAAAAACTTCCTATGCATTTAAATACATTCCAAAAAAAGCACTTACATTAAAAAAACGTTCTTGCACTTCCATCTAATGAAACAGACACACGACTTCTGATAACTTTAATCTCTTTCTCCTTGACTTAGATTTTACTTGCTCTGTTTCTCACTTATAAGACGCTTTGGATAAAAATGTCAAAATGGAAATGTAGACACCTGGAATGGTTCCCAACACTGTCACCAACAAAACATCCCCACACATCACACCTCCTCCTCCTCCTCCACCTCCACGCTTAACATTGGGAACCACATTTAGCAACCGTCCATTCATCTTCTCTACATCTATCAAAGACATAGGTGTGGACTCATCAAACCAAAGGACAGTTTTTGGATTGACTGACCTTAATTTCCTAAAGTAATGATGGACTGTCTTTTCTCTTTACTTAGTGTATTTATCCATGGATTTGTCTAGTAGTTGTAGTAGCACTGTATTAGCACTGCAACAGCACTGTTGACCCCTTATCCACCCTTCCTCTACACAAGCCAACTGATGGTCTAAAGCACATTAAGTAGAAAAGAAATTATTAAAACCATTCCAGGTGACTACCTTGTAAATTGGATGCCATGAAGGTAAATGTAGCTACTTTGGACAACCAAAAATAGAATACATGAATAAAATATAATACATATTATGAGTTATTTTTCCACAACTCCACATTTGTTCTGTCATACTTTCAGTTCCTAGCAGGTGAGGCGTTAAGAGGGGGCTTCTTTTATATGAGTTTGACAATAATGCTAAAAATAATTCTTGTTCATGTATTATGTGTACTATGTTTATGCCTTAGTTGATGATAAAATGCTGCTGGTTCTCTACTAATCCTAACCTTATACAAAAGTATGTAATTTTCTTTCTAAATACAGGTAAGACAAAGGCAGACTGTGATTGTGAGTGTGTCATTGTTTGTTGCATCGTTAACTGAAAGGTCTACACACAATATTAAACCTGTCCCTGTGCTGCATGGTAATGAACATCCTGTGTGTGTTGCCTGCTGTTGTGAGCTGAGCTGGAGTTATCACTTGTGATCCTTTTTAGTGTTTGTGCACCTTGAGTGTAACAGCATGGACTCACAGTTGTTAAATTGTTTTTTTCCTTTTAAATGTTAATAGTCTCGTCCATGTGTCTAACAGATGGAAAGGTTGGATTTTCAATTAGATGCTACAGATGGATGGAAAATAGATGTAGATGATGAATGAAATGGTAATGGTTTATAAAATGGGTAAACTATTTATGCTAAATGCTATCGTAATCTAAATCTGAATGTTATACTTCACTGATAATATAAACATGGTTGACAGAAAAGTGCAGGGCAGGGTTGGCAGTTTCTGTCCTTATTTAGTGACCTAAATACCAGTATATCTGAGAGTTACACTTTTTTTCTACTGCTGCAGTATTTCTGCTCTACTCTGGTTTTCCTGTCTTGTTCCCTCTGGACCACAACATTGTTCCCTTCCTAAAGAGTGTAGGACATCACTATGGGCCAGAGTCAACTTTTTTTCACAAGGTGTTCAATCCAGTGGCAAATGTGTCAAACTTAATATGCTTTCAACCTTCTTTTTGAGTTGCCCTGACCTGATTAACTGCTGCATTCCAACATGTCTTTTAGGCCTTTTAAAGGTGGTTGAGAACTGGAAATGTATCTAGTAAAATAGTGTAGTGACATGGTGGGAGTAATTGGCTTAAGTCACAGGCTCATGTTGAAATCTCATGACAGAGTGGAATGAACAGATAATAAAGCCTTCTTCTTCCTATTTTCACTGATGTCACTGAACATACAATTTGCCACCATAAATTACTGACTGATGACCTTCATATGTGCTCTTGGCATGGTTTGTGTCTTTTGTTTAGATCTGCCTCTAAAGTACCAATGAATGACAAGAAAGAACGGCCACTAAGCACCATGAGTGAGACGTCCAACTACACAGGCAGCTCAGACCATGCCACCAACACCAGTAGCCCAGCAGGAAGAGTAAGTGACACACATAAGGACAGGATTATTATGCATGTCTCTCAAGTTAAGACATTACCTATAAACCAAGTGGGTCATATTTTATTGTGGATTGATTTTCACTCTTCCTGTATTTATAGCCCTCAAGACCTTCCAAAAAAGTTCATAATTTCGGGAAGAGATCCAACTCAATCAGGAGGAATCCTGGTGCCCCCGTAATCAAGAAAAACTGGCTTTATAAACAGGTGAGCAAAGGTGCATGGCTTCAAGTAACGATTTACATTTAATGGCATGAATTATATATTGAGATGGGAAGCAACATAAGTACTGTCGGTATAATTTTTGACCCTAATATAACTATAGCTCTGTGTGTTGATATGTAATTATAATCTCTTTGTAATCTCTCTCTGTGTTAAATTCTAAATAGGCTCAAACTGCTTTTTGGAGAATTATTGGTTTGATTAATTGTTCATCAAAACAGCTTGTTCATAAAAACCCCTGCTGTCATTTTTCACAGATGAAGGTGACGTGTAGTTTTCTCTGACCAGCAGTTCATAACCCAAATACATTCACAAAAAAAGTATCAAATTCTAGAAACAATCAAAAGCTAGAAACTCAAATTCAAAATTTCTAAATAGTAGAGTATAATTTTCTATCAACTAATTGATCAACTAACTTATTAATTGCTGCTAATCTAGTAACAGTCAGCAAATCTTACAACATCAGTTGCAGATGTTTTGGTTTTAGACTGAGAGCGGATCTTTGGCTGTTGAAACACAAAGAATGTGTTTGATATTAGGCACCAGATTGGGACCAGCACTCAAACTGACAGGAAAGGGGCACATGGTTTTTCACAGTTAGCCTTTGCTGAAGTTAGTATCTGGCTCTACATGCTGCTGTGTCTATGTACAGTCTCATTAAGCCACTAGTGTGGCTGAAGAGTAAAGTTAAATTTAAGTCAAGTCCACTTGTAGTGTGTACAATACATAGCAAGAAAATCCTTACTCACAGGCATTTCTGACATTGACTTAAAAAGAAAATTTCAACATACAGTAAACCTAAAAGTAACAATAATACAGTAAATAGAAATGACATAATCCAAAAATTGTCTTCAGTTTATTCATGTGTGTAAATCTATTGTTTAGCTTTTTGTATGCAAACTGTAATGTTACATAAATATTCATATAAAATATATGGAACATTTCTTACAGTTTTTAATTTAGTTGTTTAAAATAGGAGAATGTCTAACTTAAAACATACATATGTATGTTAACTTTTTATGTATACACCACTCTATGGCGGCAACAGTGTTTAGACGAGCACAGTGGATGGTTTTTGATGTCTTACGGGATCTGAGAAGTTGTTTGTCCAGAGCTTCTGCTGCCAATCAGTCAGAATGTGTTCAAATACCAGCTCCTCATCATAGCTCCCTGGTTACTTACAGCAGGATGAAAAGGGGTGCTTGAGGCCGCTCTTGGCCAGACAGGGCTTTCTCATCGCTACCTAAGTGGGAGAATCACTTAGTTTTGATTGCAGCCTCCCTGCACAGTCGAGTGAACATACGATGGTTTCCTTTGGTACAGCTGCCGGCTGCCATTTCTTTAGAGACTTCAATCAAGGTGACGTAGATCAAGCAAAAGGCTAACAAATCTGCTACCTAGAATAAAGACTGGATTTGCACTTTTATTTTCTTGCCTCACTGATGCCTGAAAACTATTCAAGTTCTTGTCCAAGGAAAAGCTGCAGGCCTTAACTTGAACAAAGTGCCACAGTGATTAGTGAAAGCCTTGTTTTCTTTTCTTCCTACCTGAACAGAATAAAATCATCCGAGTTTTTGATAAAGTTTAATTATGTACACATTTTAGAAGTTGTTGTTAAGACCTAGATTATATGGCAGGATGGTGGTGAAATATTTAAAAAGTTGAAATCTTATTGTTACAGTTATCGACATACTGAGCAGCATCTGATATTGTGGAGCTTTTTGATACTAATGTGTTAAGCTTGCTGGTCCATGGGAGTGAATTTCCATTTAGACTGTAGCCCACATGCTGCTTGACCATAATGACAAGTTTGAAGAGACCCCTCCTCCTTACTTTTGTTTCCAGCTTGAATCCACGATTAAGGACTCTGCTCAATTTTCCAATAAAGCAAGTGGGGGAGTTAATACCCTTTTCCTCAACCTCCATCCTTTTTCTGGCAGGAGCCAGAAACCCCTTTGATCACAGCATTGTGATACAGAAAAACGACTTAAGCACACAAGGCTTATTTTTGTTGGCACCTGATCAACATGCCTTCAAAAGTGAAAGCTGGTTATTGGGTTGGAAATGTGGACACAGTTTTTATATTATTATCTGTGTTTAATACCAGTTTGCCCCAAAGCAAATGAATTACCAGTATTTCATTCCAAGAATATGTCCTACCTGAAGAGTGTGAAATGGATGACTTCCACGCTGAGTCCATTTAAGTAATTTTTATTTACTTACAAAACCCAAGAGAGTCAAGGAGACATCTTAGCGCACAATACAGTGTATAGAAATACATACATATGTAGACAAAACAGGAAAAAAGAAATTATAGCTGGTCTGTGGGTGATCTGTCAGTCAGCTGAGAGCATAGCAGATTATACATAATTCAACATAACATGATTCAAACTACAAAGTCAAAAAAAGAAGTTTGTCTGTTGTCTCTGAAGACACTAACCCACACTATTATACCATAGAGAAAACAATTCAGTCCATGTGCCTCCACTTCTTCATGAACTAACTGTGTTGTCTTACTCTGGTGTTTTTTCAGGATAGTACAGGGATGAAGCTTTGGAAAAAGAGGTGGTTTGTGCTGTCTGACCTGTGCCTCTTTTACTACAGAGGTGAGTTCTGTCCTCTCAGCTTAACAACATGTCTGATTAGCATGGCTTTATTTAGTAGTTGGGTGTTGTGACTTTCAGAGCAATCGTTAATTTGCAATTTACGCTGCTAATATTTACAGATTCTCACCTAAATTCACATTATGAGAAACGCCAGCCACTCTTTCTGAATACATGTAATATTTAAATTAAAATATTTAATTTGGCAAAAACAACTTTATAACTAAGAAACTTTTTATTTTATTTTTGAATTGGAAACTTAATCTTTTATTATTTAAGAGACCACTACCACTTTTATCAGTAAGTATTATTGATGATAGACTTACTGTGAGTGTCTCAGTCCAGTTTTCCATTCAGTTATTAAACTCTGGCTGCCCTTATAAACCTTCCTCTTTGCTACTATTGCACAGTAAGGATATATTTCTGTTAGATGTGATTTTTTTTTATAAGCTGCTACTGACCAGACTCTCTCATGCTTTACTAATGCTGATATCAAATATTGACACAGCTGTGCCCAGAGAATGTTTCAGAGCTTCCCTATTGAAATTAAATGAAATGAATACTGTACCGTGAATCTTTGAGGTCATGAGGTAACTGTTGGCCTGCAACTACAGAAAAATCTACAACCCACAAATCCACACATCACAGTGCTCCTGCTCAATTGATGCGAATACAGTCATCATGTCTGCTGAGCAGGATGACATCTCGTCTGTGTTATTTCTGGTGTCTCGCAGTCCTGTCACCTTTTTTCCACCCACTGAATGACAAAAGCCACAGACAGCAGTAGACCCGAAGTGTTTATTCAGATGGACGTGTTGAAAAATTGTGTTCACCAACTCAGAGTGGGCAGAGAGGTTAGAAACTGTGCAGCCCAACTGTTATCTGCTGTAGTTATCAGACTGTTGTGCTGCACCCAGAATTTGCAGTGTTGGCTTGTTCAGAGAATGG
>OMLM01001665.1:115032-147706 GCA_900302695.1 Helostoma temminkii | reverse complement strand
GGCTACTGACTGGATGCCCTTCCTGGTTTGCCAAGGTCACTACAGAAGAGATAATTGATAAGCGAACATGTGGCAGATGACTATAATAAACGATAGTATGGTAAGATTTAATTTTTTGCTGTAGAAATGGGGAAACTGGGCTGGTAAGTAATGACAGTAGAGTGGGGGTTAATTTCAGGGCTGGAGCAAGAGGTGTGGATCCAAGATGGTGGTAAGCACAAGATGATGGCATCCTTGGAAAAGTCAGGTGAGTAGTGACCTTGAGTAAACACAGACAATTGGGAATCCAAAATTGACAAATCAATCCACAATCCAACAACAGGGTCTAATAAACAGATATCAGGTATTAAGTTATGGCAGACTAACAGTACTGATAGGGCGTAGGCAGGCTCACAGTCCAAGATAGGTTCAGGTTCCAGTTGTGTTTTTAGTAAGAGAGGTAATCAAGAACCAAGTCACTCTGACTAAGCTCCAGAGATCATGTGTGGAGACAGGACAAAGTTCCAGAAGCACAACCATCATTACAGCACTTCACTGATCTGGGCTGATGGTTTATGGAAACACCTGAATGGAACCTAACTACCATTAATGTTATTGCCATCACTAATTATAGTGTTTTGTATTGCTATGATGAGTAAAAGTTGGCTCCTGACTATTTCCACACTTTTTAATTTGGCAAACAGATCAACCCACAAAGCTTAAGCTGATTTCAAACAATGGCTTTTGTCATGGGAACAAAACACCACATTGCTGTAAACATCAGACTAATAAACACTCTAGTTCACATTGCTTGTTGTGGCGCAGTTCCACTGGAAAATGTACTGTACTGTCTTTGCCAACATGTAAAAGCTGTGAAAGAAGATTAAAGTTAACCACAGCATCTCTACTATCTGCTGTTGTTTGATTATCAACATATTCAACATTATACCTGCTGCCAAATATGCCTCCTCCATTACATCCAATGTTTTTTTCTTTTTTCTCCCTTGCTGCTACTTAAAAACTGGCATGATACTATGGCCAAAAAAAAGAGATAACAGCATGGGTTTAATTTAATTCATCTAACTACTGTAGAGGTTTTAAAAATGTTGGGGGAAAACTTTTTTGACAACAGTGTTTGTTTCTTTAAACTGTGTTTTTCACAGTACAAAAAGCCTTATTAAACATTTTTATCCAGGAATTCAAGAAAGTGAATTTGTCTCACACCCTAGGACTACACTCATTAAAAGTTTTGATTCTAAGATCTATGTTAAGGGTCACAAACTTTACCAACTGAAGGCTCAAGCTGAGCACATTTAATCTCACCCTGTGACACAGGCTTGTTAGAACATGCAGTTCTCCTTGTCAGATGATAATCTGCACTAGAGCATTATTAAAGAAACATTTTTTTAGCATGGTCACAAGAGTCTAAGCAATAGAAACATGTTAGTCAGTTCGTGGAGTTACATCCTAATCGTAGTGTGACACAGAAAGAAGAAATGGCCAAAATGACTCAAGTAAAATCTTGATCAAAATCACCAAATGTTCCAGAGGAAGCTTTAATATTGTACAATCTTATTTAACCCCTGAAAGTAAATGAGTATCTTTTTGTATTCTTCAAGCCAAACTATATTCATATTTTAAAATGTGTGTCATGATGCTGGACCAGATGCATAAACTGTAAACGATTTGAACAACTACAGTGTTTGTACAACTTGTAGTAAGACACACCAAACAAATACGCGCTACTGTATGTAAAGGCAGGGACAAAAAAAGGCAATGATGGCAACTGAATGGATCAACTATGGTACTTGTCTATTTCTATTGTTTTTCTTTTGGCTTATAGCACAGAAGATCATCACTTTTATTTGCCACAGGTTCGACACCACATGTTCTTCCTGGCGCAACCCTCTGTAATTGTCACCACACTCGTGACCAGTGGCACTGGCTTGTGCATCCTCCATAGCCGGGGTTTTGTCTTTGGACAGCATAGAGTTTCAGTGTCTTGTCCAGGGACACAAATATGACATGGAGGTGTTGACCCACGAACCGCTGACAACTACGGTCAATGGGGAACTGCTCTACCAACTAAACACTAATGAACAGGCTTAAATAGTAGCTTAGACTTAAAGCTACTCCTTAGTGTCACGTTACTGTTGAGTGTGTGAGACACTGTGTGTTGTTACAAGTTTGAATGTGTTGTGCCTAAATCTAACCCAGTTATTACTCCCATGGCATCAAAGGAGCGACGCACCCAGCATGCCAAAGGGTCCCATTGCATCATTATGTGACGCTGTGGGATGACAATGTAGATTACTCTGGTGTCTTATCACGTTGATTCCATAAATTGTCTCTGATCCAAAATGCTGCTATTATAAACTAATCGTCACCTTCCTCACCAAAATCAGAACCTAAAAAACATTGCTAAATCTGGGAGTTGTGTGTGGATGAGCACATCTCAGTGTCTTTTCTTAATTTTCCGCTGGCAGTATTTTGATTCACTGTCACTGCTCTTGTTGGCATCATCCTCAATTGTTGAGTCAGATTTAATGGAGAGACACTGGTGCTAAAAGCAGAGTAATTAATCCAAATGATGTGTAAATAAGTTACTCTTCGTTGACAGATTTGTCTTTTAAACTTAAGATGAGGTGATAATTTTGTGTGTACAACTTGTTTCCACTGCCCCCAAGTGGCAGAAAAAAATCCACTATGACAAGTTCATGTTTTGTCTCATTCCCAGATTCTTCATCATCCTCATCATCAGTTTCTGTCTTCTGCAAGTCTCCTTTTCTCACCATCTACTTCTTTCCAGTCCTCTTCCTCTTCTCAGTCTGTCACCTCTCTGCTCTGTTGCTCCTGTGACGTATCTGTAAATACCGTCCAGTATATTCCACAGCACTTAGCTAGCCTTTTAGGTTTCCCACTCTCTTTCTCTCCCCTTCTTCTCTTTTTACCCTTCTCTCTCCCACTCTGTCTCTCTCTTTCCATCAGCATTGGCCTCCAAATAGACTGCAGAGTGGATTAATGATCTACTTGCTTTATATTGTTTGTGAGATGATGTCTGCGAGTTGTATATGTGTGTGAATGCCGTCCTTGGTCTGGTATTAACGGTTCATGTGGGAGTTGATATTAGGCTGGGTTGACAACAGCTATTAATTTTGTACAAACAACAAACACACACATGCAGAAAGTGTAAACTAAATACTGGGCCAATTTAACCCCAAAAAGTATTAAAATAGTATACTAGCAGTACATAGAAGTACATAGAAGTATACTTAATACACTTGAAGTATACGTAAGTATATATAAATTTTAAGTATACTACTTTTTTGTAAGGTATATACTAGTTCCTTACTCTTTCTTCATACTTGTTTGATTTTCACAATGAAAGACTAAAAAACTAAGACTTAAACAGAATTCTTTATTTTGTCAACAGAGCCCAGATGCAGTTGTACAGTATATTTACAATGTGTACAGAAGTGTCAGCTTCTGTTGCCACCTGTTGTTATGTGTTTGCAGTTGCTGATCTACTGTTGTTGTGTGAAGGAATAAATCATCCGTGTGTCTTTCTCCTGTTGTGTTTTGGTGCGTACGCATTTGTCTGGCTATAATTTCGTTTTTGCTGCCTCTGTGTGTGAAACAGAATCATCTTCATACAGTACAGTAAGTGTTTGCTTTCATAGCATCTGCATTTAGTTGCAGGTCATTCTACATTCATGTCTAATTCCAGTTGTACATAATTGAGAGGCAGAGACAGCACGGCAGAGTTAAGGGCATGGATGTTTGCAACCCTGATGAATTTTACAACACTTTGCTGCACTTTAGTGTGTTTTACAGCGTACACATTGACACACATGACTGCCCAGGAATATGCTCTGGCTGTCCTAGTTCTGGTTCTAATTGACTTACTCCTCTCTGCTCATTGTTAGGACTCTCTCTCTCTCTCTCTCTCTCTCTTTGTACTCTCTTCGTCATTTCCTTCCAAATCTGTCCTTTGTCACTGTTCTCTTCCAATCTCATTCTCTCTCTGTTCTTTCCAGTCAATACTTCTCCGCTGAGGATTTGATCACAGTGTCTCCTCAGGCCCTTAATTTTGTTTTTTTGTTTTTTTTTTTTCTGAGAATAAAGCTGCAGTCTAGCCACAGGGGTTCCAGGCCCGGATAAATACAGAGGGTTGTGTCAGGAAGGGCGTCCGGTGTAAAACATGCCAAATTTAAACATATGAATCGTCAGAGTGAATTCCGACTGAGAATAAAGAATATGCCTTTCACATCTGTCTGTTAAACACTGTTAAATAATGCAAGTTACAAAGCACCAGGCGAGTAATATTCTGCAATGACTATTATGTAACTGACTTCTCCATCAACTGAGCATTTTTTGTTCTCTGATATAACTTTACGGTATGTACCAGGTCTATATTAACCCTAATATCAGATTTTAAAACAAAATGCAAAACCAGAACAAATACACAGATGCAGAAAGGTGGAAATGCATTAAGATAATTTATTTAAGGCTTGTAAGAGAATGCACCTCCTACTCTAAGCAAGGACAACAAGATACAGTGTCAGCTGTTGATAACCGCAGCAGCGAGAAAGGCAACCAAGTCTATTTTATGATGGTGTCAAACTGAGGTGTTGAGAGACTGAGCAGCACCAAGACAAATACCAAGCCTTTCAAATATTATCAGATACCAAACCAGGCGTTTTACATAGTGAGACATCCATTAAGATAGCAATGCTGTTGGTAGTAACACAGGGCAACAAAGACACAAACAAGTAGGTATGCAAGTGTTCACTTCTTCTAGTCTAGAACAGAGCATCATCAAGAAAGTGAAGCTATATTGTTTTCTGGGTTAAACAATATTCTTAGGATGCACGCTACCAGGAACAGGTTGTGATAACAAATTGTGAAAGGGGGTTAAATTTTGTCATAAACTTTGACTGTGGGAGGAAATCAGGAGATTTCAGTGAAAGATGTGAGTCCTGGAAAAAATGTATAATTGTATGGTTGAGTTTTGAGCCTCCTGATGGCACTAAAAAAAGGGAGGGGGGTACTCATGTGCCCGCAAAATAATTAAAATATTAATACTAATAATAATTCCAGTTTCATAATACCACATAATACAAATCCCATTGTCTGGCATCCCAAGTGTAATGGAAGACGCAATGTGATGTTAGTCTGTGTGATCGTCAGTTAACGGAAAGTTGGTCCGTGGGACAATCTTTCAAAAAAAAAGTGTAAAAAGTGTATTTTTCATGTTTTTTCTGTGGAAGAGCAGAGTCTTGTAGCCTGGTGAGGTCAAAAAAGTGTTGGAGCTGCTGTTAAATACAATCATACTTCAGCCTTGTGTCTCTGAGGGGGTTACGAGAGTGCTGGGTATGTGTGGGAGAGTGTGCTGACTGAGTGAATAAGTGCATGTATGTGTGTTATATCAGTCAGCAGTGCTTCCTTCAACATTGCAGCAGTTGTCAACACTCCATCTTTACAGTGTCTTACCCCTTTCTTATCTGTCTCTTTCTGTAATGTAGAACTGTCAGTGTCAGGTTTTAAACCTTCAGACACTGAATTGATCAAATGATTTTTCAAAATAAACAGGCTTAGTTTCAGAAATTAGATTTCTGGGTGCAACCATGATAGTGTAGCATTATTGGCTATAGAAAATTATTGAAAATTGTTGGCAGATTTTTTTTCTTTACTTTTTAAGGAGAATGAGATTCAAAAGAAAGCACAATAAGAGTGACCATTCCTTATTCCAAAATGCCAAAATAGAGGTTGTTTGTCAGTTTGATATTACCATTAATGGATTTCCGAACTGCCTGCTAACATTTCTAGTTGGAAAGTATAACAACTATAATCAGATGAAAATATATGACAAAGTTATACAAAAACAGAAGGAGACAGAATATGGCTACAAATAGATGCAAAATGACTACGAACCCAACTAAGTAGAAAAGCAAATACAGAGATGTACTTTACTAAAAAGAAAAGATGTTAAACAACTACAAAGTGATACAACATGGCAGAGAGTGTGAACAATGTAAAGACACAAACTTAGAAGTATGGCAACTTCCAGAGATAAACACAAAGATGCTAAAAACACAAAGAGGTGACTGAAGAGGTGAGAAGTTGATTGTGGAGCCTCCAACTTCTGCACCGAAGCAGAAAAAGAGTAACAGAAGCAAAGAGAGAAAGTTTTATCTGAAAACCACATTCGATATAAATTTCATATCCTTCACATTAAATCAGCTTCAACAGTATGTCTAGACTGTACGGTGAGAACGCTGCCATGGTCGCCGCCTCTCTCGGATTATTAGCAGCGGTGGCTAACAGAGCAGAGAATGAAGTAGCCCACAGCAATCTAGCAGTGGTGAATTGAAATGCCAGGCCAACCAATTATGTTGTCAGCACACACAGTGATGGGGGTGCACTACTGCACCACTGAGATCATTTTAGTCTGAGGGCCACAGAAACAAACACATACTCTCTCTATCACACACACACACCCCCAGCAGCCGAGAGCCCAATAAATAAAGCTCATCTCGTGTCAGCGGCTCATTGCCCTGTCAGGCCAAATAAGGAGCCCTCATTTCCCCTCAATGACACACGCACAAATTCACAACACACACCTGTACACAGAAATAAATAAAAACTGACACACACACACACAATAAGAAACATTACATTTGGATGCTGAAGTGCTGCTTCCTAGACCTGTGACAAAACAAAGCACAGACACATGCACACTGCTATTACAATACTGGGGAGAGATGCAGTATGGTATACTTGTGACACAACAATTAGTCAGTCCTGTAAACACAATGCACTGCACTGGAGATGGTAAATTCAAGTTCCAGGGCACTGGGAATTAAGCATCTGTGTATTTATAGTGCAATTTTAGTTATTTAGTCTTATATCTAACATTTTAGTTATATTCAGTGAAAACACTGGACATTTTAGCCTTTTGTAATCATTAGAAGTTGATGAAAATGTTGTGGTCATTTTTGTAAACATAATGTAAAAGAAATGAACATTTCTGTAAGACGTAAAGCTCCTTCTAAATAATTTATTAGGAGAAATACTGTGTGTTCCAAAACATTGACATTTACATTTACATGAAAAAGTTTCCAAGCAAGGCTCGCCCTTCTAACCAATTAGAGAATTTCAGCATTTCCTGCTTAATTAATTCAGCAGTTTCTTGTGATTTGATAACATCTGAAGGGATGTGCAGAGTGTGACCAAGCATGGCAGACAGTAGTTAAGGCTCATCCTACAGTTAGCATAAGTTGCATATTAATAGCTTTAAACTATTTAACCTACTGATTTAAAAAAGTTAAAAGAAAAATGAGCAGCATAACGAGAACGTGTATGATTAAGAATTCAAGTAGTTGTTCTTTGGGGCCCTTCTTTAAGTTTCTGGGGTAATTTTTTCAACCCAGTTACGATTCTAAACAACTAAACTGCAATCATGATTACGTTTCTTTGGGAAAGGTAGTTGCAACCAGATTTACGTTTTCTGTCAAGTCGCAAATACGTTGATACTGAACATATCAATAAATGTCCTCAGGCAATATATTTTTGTTCGCCAAATTATCTGATGCACAGCATCCCTTTTTGTCTTCCACTAAAATATCCGATCTTTCAGTTCAACATGCTAATGTGAAACTCCAACTTTATTAACATGTTTTAAGGTTGGGTTATGGCACTTACAGCACTGGGTTAGGGTCAAGGAAGGATTGTGGGCTGGGTATTAGCGAAAAATGTGACATATCACTTCACACACAACATCTGCATAAAGATATAAACACAAGCATAATCTGTCTCTAACTCTAACCAAAGTATTTTTCATGCCTAAACCTTACACAGGTCTCAATTTCCAGGTCTGCAGATTGCCAGTCCTGCACATTAT
Organism: Helostoma temminkii; assembly: GCA_900302695.1. NCBI lineage: Eukaryota > Metazoa > Chordata > Actinopteri > Anabantiformes > Helostomatidae > Helostoma > Helostoma temminkii. The sequence continues at coordinate 139,824 of OMLM01001665.1, read as the reverse complement.
AGAATTCACCCACCATCCACCCCAACCACTTTCTTGCGACGCAGTTTCATTCATACTTTTGCTTTTTCTTTTTCTGTTAAATCATATTTGAAGTTTGTCCAATTCACCAATTTTTTTTCTGACCAAGTCCAATAGCTGCCTTTATTTCCTTTTCCTGTAAATGTTGTCTGTCAATAGGATTAAAGTGCCTATAATAGCTGTGTCCAGCTTGGGCACAGTGAAAGAAAAATGTGCATCACAGCCATCCCATGAAAGACAAGAATGTCATTGTTGTATAACTGTGGTGGATTGCAATTTTGTCCCTAAACTTTAATTAGATCTAAAATACTTTTTTGTGCAATAAGGACCAATTGTAAGATTACAGGTGCTTTCACTTTTCATGAGAGAATAACCGTTTTTCTCTAATCCACCAACATTTTCACAACATGAATGATAAATGATGATGACTATTTGATATTTCTTTCCCCATTCAATCAAATTTTAACAATGCTGCCACATTCTGAGATCTCAAAAATTACCTCAGTGAGTTCAGTGTTATTATCTAAGTCATCATTCAGCCAAAATGTAGAAGCATTACTTAACAGCTGAGGGAGCCAGCTCGTGCTCACAGACTCATATATTCCAGTTACAAAGGCAACTGTTGAAGATGTGATTTTGCCTCCTTGACTTTGTCTTCTGCTTTTATCTATCACAAATAAAACGTTAGCTGTAACCCGCAGGCACACATATGGTCTATGTGTATGCAAAGCACAAAACAATACCAAGCACTGGAGTAAATGGATGTCTCAAACTGTCAACATACAGTAGTAACAGCCTAAAGTCTAATGGCTGTCTATAAATGTCACTGTGGACGTGTCTATATTCATAGAGGCAGTTATCGGCTTTTAGAAGTGCTTCTGCCTCTTTGAAACACTCTCTGCTTCTCTAAGTGGTCCTGATGCGTCTATATTGATACCCACCTATGATCAGCCATTTCGGTCACCTCTTTCTGATGAAATATAGATGCATATCTCACTGTGTTTCACTCCTCCTCTGTCTCTAAAATTGTCGCTCATGTCTATTTATTGATGTTCCCAAAAGTTCCAAGTTAGTGGCTGTCCCCTTCCTCCAATGTTTTCCTGTTTTATTAACTATGTGTATCTCCTTGTGCTGAAATATGAATGCATGTCCTTTCTCTTTCGGACCCTTTCTTTTTACCACTTACCGGTTCTTTTAGCCAAGCGTCTCTCTGATGAAATATGAATGCATGTCCCCTCTTTTTCTCTCCACTACCTACAGAGTGTCTCAGCTGTGCTTCGTTGTGGGATGAAATATAGATGTCTGTCCCTTCTTGGAGCTGCAAATGCAAAATGTTATCTATCCATTACAGGAGAAATTATGTCTGTCCTCTCTAAGTACCAGGGATTATATGTGGTGTTTTGACTCATGAAGGGTTTCAGCTTCGAGTATACATCATAAGACCAGGTGAATTCATGAAACCCTGGATACTTCAGCTGTTTTTCCTGATAGACTTGAACATAACTGTTCAAGTAACTGTCTTGTTTGATTGCATATACAGAGAAAACTAAGTTAAGGGTTTAAATGTTTACAGTGACAAAGTGTATTTTTCTATTGAACATACTTTATGTAGTTTTTATCACCCATTTGTCATCTGTATTTTATTTGTTCAATATAAACTTTTTAAACTGTTTGTGGTTTAAAATGTTTAAAGAATAACGAGAAATGATATATTTAATTTGATTTGTGACACTATCAAAGGTGTAAGTGAATAAAAGTGAATGACTTAAATGTGACATTGTAAACTTAGGAAATCTTAGGTGTTTGATTATTGTAATGTATGTGGGATGCCCATATCATATGCTGAAAACTGGAGTTATGCAGGAATTTACAGGTATAAATAGTTAGTGGCCACGTTATGTTGACTCCAGAAACTACACCTCATTATAAGGAAGGACGTATGCGCAGCAGTTACAAATGTTCTAAAAGGAATTTCACAGGAGGACAATCTCTTACTGAAAGCTACAACATGTAATTTAAACTAACATTAGTATGAAACGTAAAATCAGTCCACTTTGATCCACCCTCCAGTCCTGCCCTCCCCTTACTCTTCTGTACTCTGTTACACTCTGCTACACTTCATCACGCCCTGCAGAGTACTTCAGGTAGTGAAATAAATGAAATTGGTTAGAAAGCATATGAGCATATGTGTAGTAAAAATATGTGTAGTAAAAAAATGTTACAAAAATGTCACTTTGAGCTAAAAAGCACACTGAACTTCAAGTTCAAATAACATTGCTGCAGTTACTCTGTGTGCACATATTGTTTAGTGGGTCAAATGCCACTTCACTGACTGAGTCCATTTTAATCCACTTATTTGTTTTAAAGAAAGTTGTGATATGGAGGAAGCGAGGAAAGAAACTTTAAAATCAGGATACAGAGAGTATCATAAAAGGCTCTTTTGGTCCATCTACAGCTCTGTAGTGTCAGCAGTTTTCTCTGAGTGGCTCTAGATTGTCCCTTCCCTCTTTGTTACTTTCATTCCTGTTTTGTCATTTGTCATGTCGTTTTATCTAAAAGAATGAGAAAGGTGGCGGAAATTGGTATGTATTATTAAATGGCTCTGTGTGTTTCTGTCATAATGGAACAAAGTAGAAAAGTGCATGATGCTATATCTAGATATGTGTCACTTAAACCCTCACATACATAGATCAAGACCGTAAGAATGATGCTGCTCCTCATACACACACTAGACAAAAAGCCTAAGGCTCCAACAAGTGATGCACTTGTGTAAGATAGGGATCCCAGGGAATGTCTCTGCACTTTCCAGTACGCACACACACACATACAGACACACACACACACAGTTTTCTGCAGAAATCAGCACATTGTACAAATCCATTAGCCCTCACTGCTGGGAGAGAGAAACAAAAAGTTAAACTTTGCTACTCATCCCAAAACTTTCCTTTTTTTTTTAATCATCTCTCCAAACATCCATCCTCTATTTGCAGTGTAGTGACGAAAGAGAAATGGGGCACAGAGAAATGATAAGGAGCAGTACAAGGAGGAAGAAAGAAGAGGGAGAAGATTTACATTTCACTACAGTTTTGCAGTTACTGCACATGAAGAAAGAATAGCATGATGAAGAATTTAAAAATCAAGATGTATGTGGAGAGAAAACCTTTAAATATAAGAAGAGAGATATTCAGAAAGAACGAGTCAGTGAGCAAGACCTATTTAAACAATTTTTTAAGGTAACGTTCTGTAGTATAATCTCACTACATGCTGAGGCTTAAGTGCTCTATCAGACAAATGAAGATTTGGAAAGCTTTATTAATCAGCCTTATTTAAGGCTCCAATAATTCCCAGTTAATTTATACTGATAAAACACCAAATAACTATGTTTAACATAAGAGGTGTCACTAGCTGATGCACAGCATACACTTCTGGAAGATTGTTTTACTGAGACCTGAAGACCTCGAAAGTAAGTCACTTTGAATAAAAGCATCCGCCAAATGGCTAAATATAAATGGTGCATCAAATCACTTAAAAAATGTTCTGTGCCAATGTATCTGAAAAGCTAAATTTGCTTTTTACCTGTCTTTACAATTTGTTATTGTTGTAACCGTTATTTGATTGTTCACTGCTTTATTAGAGTCAACAGTATTTTTTATTCATATGTAGATTGGCACAACTGCACTGAGTGAATTTGAACATAAATCCACCCCCCATTAACACGTAAATTAAGGATGCTACAAACCTTTCAAAGATTTTAACACATTTTTATGAGGGGACATAACAGGTCCTGTCAACAATGCCCTTAATACCCACCTCTGATTATGGCTGTGTGCAAACAGGATTATTGATTTCCTATATTTGATGGACAAAAAGAAAAAAAACTCAATTTGATGCCTCAGTACTTATAATGAGGCAGCCCATCATTGACATTTCTTTGTGCTCGATAATTTAGGTTTGTCTATTGCTCTGTTTGACAATGTGGTAAGCAAAGATAGGATGTAGTGTTGTAGTACTAAGTTTTCATGTGCTAGGTTTTTTTGTCACATATTTTGTATGAATAAAACATCACATTAATTACTAGGAACTGAGTCGCATATGATGTGCAGGACTGGCAATCTGCAGAGCCTTAGGTTTAGGCACAAATACTTTGGTTAGTTTTAGAGACAAATCATGTTTGTATTTAAATCTTTGTGCAGATGTTGCGTGTGAAGTCATGTTTGCTAGTACCCTGCCCCCAATCTTTCCCTGAGCTTGTTATTAATGTTGGAGTCATATTTCAGCATGTTTCTCTGAAAGATCAAATGTTTTAGCAGCAAGGAAAAAAAGGAATGTTGCAGATTGAATTTTGGGGCCAAAAATACATTGCCATGGTCATTATGTTAGAAAACGCAATCCGGGTTGCAGTTTAGGTGTATAGGAACATAATTTTTAGGAGATTTCATTGCCTACACATGCCTTACCCATTTCTCATTTCATAATCTGCCTCAGTTCATATACCAGCACTTTTAATCCAGTCATTTATAAGATCATCATGTACAATGTGTGCCTGTGGATTTTTATCCAGCCATTATGCCTGCTAGCCTTTGCTTGCTAGGCTTTACTTTTATTGGTTCCCTGTATGCAGGTTTTTTATTTATGTAGTGGGTGCTTTCACACTATGGTGTGTTTATGCTTTACATGCTATGATACTGTATTTTTTACTTATGTGTGACTATAGATGATATATATTGTAAATATTTAGCTTGTGATTTTATACTGAAATTCAGCTTTTTAGGCCCATTAGGTCATTCTGCCTGGCATAATTACTGTATGTCATTTGCATTATCTTGCAACTTTGGTGAATTTTCCCTAAATATCAACTGTTGTATGCATTTAGAATTCAGTTATTCTGATATTAATCAGCATTGTTTTCTGTCCCATTGAGCATTAAAGTTTGATGGGTTATACTGCAGAACAATTTCCACGATCATTTGACATTATCAAAAGTTTTGCGGCCTCATCATTACACAATAACTGTTAATGAAGATCAGTAATGGATGAAAAGTTACAGCACATTTCTATACCAGGCTCATTTGTATACCAGCCAGCCATGTTCCAAGTCTGTGCTCAAGGATTCATATTCAGTCAAAGTCACTTGATCATTCAAGTACTTAACAGATCATTTCCACCACTTTATCACCCATTGTCTTTAATCAATGCCATTTCTGCCACTGTTGATGCTCACTGAGGCTGTTTGGATGAGCACGTCCTCATTCACCCCAAATGCCACAATAAAATTAGACCAAAGTCTAATTAAAATGATACAGCTTAATAAGAGCCCGCCTGTTCTGTCAGTACAGCTAAATTAACCACGATGAAGCATTTATCACTTAAATTAATTACAAATGTATTACTTTAGTCGAATTAAGGGCTTGTTTTGTGTAAGGGGGACGTGACACATCTGTTCTCGCTCATCCCTTGTCTTTCAGTGATATTGATCAGGACAAAATCAATGGGGCAGTTTGCACTCCTGCTGATGCACTCAGTCACTTACATTTAATCTCATTTGAAACATTCAACTCTGTTAGTGACTGAAAGCTATTTATTGCCAGATCTCCATCTCATCATCCTCGTGTGTTCATCATTTCATCCTGCCAGCTTTCCCCCCATCTTCCTACATGGTCATGATTCTCCATCCTTCCCTTTTTATTGTTGTTCCCTTATCTCTCTCAGTCCTCCTCCTGCAGGTGTGCATGTAAGTAGAGGAAGTGGATTTGTCAAAGTGCTAACGCTGAATTATCGACTTGTTTCTACTCTCCCCTCCTTTCCTCCTTCTTCTCCTTCCCTTACTCCTTTGCCGTCTCAATCTTTTCTCGCCTTCTTCTCTCTGATGGAATCAGGCTAATGCCTGTATTAGTCAGAAAGACAGAAAATCAGCTTTCCCTGTGTCACACATCACTATTTTGCCTCCCTCCCCCCTTTTCCTCTTATCTTTACCTTTATCACACCTTCATTCTGTCATGCTAACAATATCTCCCCTCTCTCCTTCTGCATTCTCTTTCTCTTCTCTACTTTCCTCTCACTTCATCACCATTTTCTCCTTTTCTGTCTGCTCCTGTGACAGACTAATTTCAGAGTTGTTTTATTGTATTTAATGAACACCTGGAGCTCCTGACTCAGATTTTCAAAATGACAGGAGGGAAAGGCACTTAAAGGAAAAATACACCTGTAAACAGACCTCAGCTCTCAGAAGTCAACATGCATGTGTTGAGAGTATATGTCTGGTATTCACTGCAGTTGTCATAAGCATGAAAAGAACCGCTTGCAGAAACCCAAGCCAGCATCTTGTTGGTTTATTTGGACAGTTACACAAAAATGTACTTGTACAGTATTTTAAAGTGAGATTGTAAAAATGGCCACTTCACTTTTTACAACACACAGTATATTACATCACTTTCCTAATGAGATCTTGTTTAATGTTTGATCAGATCTACATGTCATTATGCATTACAGAGGTTCAAATTACATGATGCGTCAGATCACATCACGTAATTGGTCTGCATCACTAACCCAAACTGTCAAAGATCAGAAACCTTAGCTAGATAAGTTAAAAATAGATTTCATACAGAGATACGTGTAATGAGTTTGCCACGCTGAATAGCATAAAAATACACCAAGCTGCTTTAATACCTGTTCAAATCCATGTGAGAAATATTCATGTCTGATAAGATTCAGCGAGATGATATGAGGATACGTAGGGTAAATTACTGCTAGGCAATAATGATGTGTAATAAGTGAATAATAATGATGGATTGTTTACTTTTCTACATATTGAATCTATTATACATATATTGTAAAATGGAAAACAACAGAATTATTCACAGCATTTACAGGCCAAATTATATTTTCTTGTGCCTTTTACAGATGGTACATTAATTGGTTTTCACTGAATTAGAAATACAAATAAGCAGGAATTAAATGTCCACTTAACATGGATTATATTATTATATAAACTGACATAATATCATAAAGCAGACAACACAATCTAAAAGATATACATATAATAGGTGATCACTGTGTCAGTTCTTGCATTAACGTTTCTTGTTATTCACATGACAAAAACGTCTCACAAAGTAAAAAATATTTAACTGTAGAGTTATTAACACAATCATTGTAAAGGCATAACTAACCACTAATCAAAAGCCGATTTACAGATATTTTCTAACTTTGAATAATTTTACCTACTGTACTCTACTTATGCTTTGCTTCTTCTTTTTTTTGGCACCCTTTTACCTTTTCACAGTTATTATTTTCACGTCAACTGTTTCCCTCTATTTTTCACCAGACATTACATCACTTGAGTTATTGCCGTGCATGTGGAGCACATGATGAGGACAAAAGCTACATTAGGGGCGAAAACTCCAGTTACTCCAGAAAGAGTACGTCACCTTGCAGTAGTGAGGACTAAAAATGTTCTAACTTTTCTACTTACAGCATGAACTGTTTCAAAGAAAACTGAGAGTGAGACAGCATACGTCTTTACGCCTGCTTGCACAACAGACACCAAAAAAAAACTTTTGTTGTGTTTGTGAATTAAATATACACCTACACACTCTCATAGAAGTAAACATGTCAACAAACAGTAACAAAAGCAGCTGTAAAACTGTTTTTATTTGACCATCTGGTGAGCCTGACATGTTTATTGCGCCTCATAACCTGGCGACTCTTTACTAGCCAGGACAAGGCATTTCTCTCTGGGATATTGTGTATCTCCAAATGTGTGCATAGGACAACGCTGGTGTGTGTGATCTGAGCTCATGTACATGTAAAATGACATGTACATTTTGACATTTTCATGTAGTGACATGTTGCACCCAGCCAAAAATCTGTTGCTAAGCTGACCTGAAGTAGTACTTTTTGCTTTTTGTTTGTTTTTTTGTGTTTATATTTTGGTATATTCAGTATTTTTATTTGCTCTAAGTAGGACACAACCCAGCATGAATGAGATTTATTTCACTTTAAATTAGTAAGGGTGAAGCTAGATAACAGACACAAACTGCAGCCTCCAGACGCAAATAATAATGACTTAATTACTATATATAATCATTATTTGTGGGTTTATTGGGTTAGTACAATTTCATAATTAGTTACTAGTAATGTAACAGCAACACAACAAACACAATGTCATTAAGCACAAAATGAAACCCCTAACTGTCAACCTTTAAGGCTGCACCAAGCACACTAAAAGGAGCTTATACTCTTTGTTCCATTATTGATAAAATAATGATCAGTCACACTTAATAATAGAAAAGCCACAAGCGGGACAAAACAAAGTGTTCCAAAACCCTACGCTAGAGTTAAAATTAGATAAACGTGTTTTGTAGCTATAATGTTGGCCTATTATAGCTACAAAACATGGAAGGTGTGAGTGGGGGGTAATCACCAGGAAAGAAGCAATCAGTGGAAGTTGTCTTTGTCTCTAATCATCCACAGAACCCCCGTGGACATCACTGTGAGTATGTGTGTGTGTGGTGTTGTGTGTCTGTTTATGTCCAATCAACCACAGAGTCCCCAGGAGCACTGTCAATAAAGCATCAATCAGTAAAACCACACACACACATGTCAATCACTCGCGATTATGCACACAATCACACACACATTCACGCTTGATTCCTGTCACTCAAGGTAGAAGGAAACGCTGTTTATGTTGTCAAAGCTTCAGAATCAGCTGAAATTTTAAAATGTTCTCCTTTAATCTCTTAGTGAACCAAATCAAAGTGTTAAATTGTTCCGTTATCAGACAGGATAGCTGATTTCCACTTTCAACACCTTCAAGTATCTACAGACACTTTACTTTGCTTTTCTCTCCTACTGCTTATAATAGTCACTTCCAGTCCTCAAACTTTAATGAATGTTTAGGTCATTTGTCCCAGTTCTCTCTCACAACTACAGTGACCATTTGTTGTAAGAGCCAAGGACACAAACATTTGTTAAAATTGCACCACTTTTGACATCAGGATCCAAAATCATTCATTGGCACCAAAATGGCGGCTGGTGTAACACTTTAAATGGTCAATAACACTGGACAACAACTGTGCAGAGCAAAACAGTTTGGTTGGGATCACCCACGGGATGGCTGTATCCTCGGCCACACCATGAAGTTGGTAATGTTTTCACTCACCCTTAAGTGTACTCAGTTTGGTTGTTTTTGGTTTCAAGTTAGTGTTTGACATACACAATTGGTTAATGTAGCATGCACATTTTATTAATTTTGTGTGTTTTGTGTTTGTGTGTGTCTGTGTGTTTGTAAACTGTTTAGTCATAGTAATGTTTACCCCTTGTGTCTCTTACTAGTTTGGCCAGCCAGTATATATGTTGTCCTTGTGTATTACTGACACAGGTCAGTTTGGTCACTGTTCATAGTAGAACTTGTGTTGTAGTTCAGTTTGTAGTCTTTTAAGTTGAGCTATGTTTTGTTGACCAAACAATTTTATTAGTAATTTATAAAAACTTTACATTACAAACGTTGCATTTTGGGTGAATAAAACCCAATTTTTTTTTTGTGTAACATACTTCCTGTGTCCTGTGTCTACCTACTTGGTCCCTGACAATAAACACGCCTTGGTTATGTTTCTGTACTAAATAAACATGGTTAGGCTTAGTAAAAATTTTACTTTCTAGTTTTAAAAATTACTGCTTCCTTAACTTCACACAACATTTGTAATGTAATAAACATTACGTTTGAAGCAGCCACAGATGCCACGTGACTGGTAGCAATAATCTCTCCACCCCAACCTCTTGTGAATGTATAAATAGTTGGTGGCCATTTAATGCTAATGCAGCTGCTGGACATCATCAAAAGTATTATTCCTCTTTAGTTATTACTCCTTAAAAATGTAATAATGTTACTTTGCTTAAAATAATTAGAATATTACTCTTACTTATTATCTTACTCTCCCAAGACGAAACTACATCTAATGTATTTACATCTACAACAGCTTCATAAAGTTAATCTCAACCAGTCATGTATCTCTCTTTGCCTCTGATTCTGTCTCAGTGTTGTTTTTTGTGTAACTGTTGATCTAAAAAGCTTTTAACTGTCCAGATGTGTCACCTGTCAACCGTATGTCCTAAATATTACACTAAATTACCACTAATATGTTTAATGTAGCATTAACTGTAACCAGATTCTGTTTTATTTTAGTAGCATAATGATATTTTGTTACATTTCTGACAAGGCCCAAACAGGTTGATACTGAACATATCAATAATGTCAACTTTTATGGCTATTCAGATTCTTAGTTATGATTAAGGAGTGTGGCCTTAAAATCACTTTCCATCACCACATTTTCCCAGGTAGCAAGCATAGTTCTTCTCTTTGTATATTCCCAATAATAATCGTTATATCTTTGACTTATATAGGGTCAAAATAATAACAAACACTTCCAGCTGGTAAATCCCCGCTATTCATCTCCTACTCATCACACCTAAGTTTAGCATTAGCTTTTCGGCTAGTGGAAAGTGTACACTTGCTCCCATTCTCACATCTACCAGGAGGAAGACCACTAGCGTTCAAGCCACCCTGTCTCCTAAAAATTACATTCCTATACAACTAAACAGCAATCCCAATTACGTTTTTGTGGCAAGCATAATCATTATGTTATCAGGCAAAGTATTTTGTGAATTAATGAAACTTCACACAAATTAAACAGAATTGTGTTGCAACGATGTGGTTATGGTGGATGAAGGGGGTATAACGTGCAGGACTGGCAATCGGTAGACCCAAGTTTGAGACCAGAGTCCTGCCTGAGGTTAGGTATAGGCATTAAAAATACTAATTTGGTGGACAAAAATACGTTGCTTGTGACATTTCATTGATATGTTGAGGATCAACGTATTTGCGACTTTTCATTTACGTTAATTGTGAACATATGATCATTATGTTGACAGAAACGTAATCCAGTTGGAATTATATTTCTCAGGAAAAGGTAATTGGGATCGCAGTTTAGTTGTATAGGACTGTTCAGGAAACATAGTAACGAAGCGTCACTTGGATTACTAACTGTAATAATATTACCATCTGAGAAACTGTAATGCCTTATTTTACTCATTACTGAAAAGTTATAATATTACTGTAACCCGCTACTGCCCAACACTGTCAAAAGTTAAGATGCACATGTTGATAATTTTTGCGGCAGTTACAAGCATTCTAAAATGTCTAATTCAACAGTTTCTCAAAGAGCAGTAAGTAATCATCTAATGTGTAATCAGCAATCAGTTTTTGGACAGTATGATGTTAACTTGTTTGTTGCCTTCAAATAAAATTATACTTTTGACACCTGAAGCTGTGTTGCAAAAAAATACAAAATAGCAGCCTCACTGTTAGTTCATGGGTTGCAGTTGTTATATGTAATATCATTGGTCATTGTGTTGCATTACAAAAACTTTTTTCCAATTTTTGTTTCATTTTAAAAATACCTTTATACTATTACTTCACTTTTACAGGTCCTTTGCTCAAGAGCATCTCAAAGCAGATGCTGAGGGAGAGTATTATTTTACCACAAAGTCCTGGGATAAATCCTGGCAACAGTTCTGTAACAACAAGTTTCTGTTGGCCTCTTTGCAAGTATAAATCCCTCATTGAGACAGTGAGTGATGTAGCCATGATGAGCTATATGAAACTAATAAATACACATTATGAAGTCCAGTTAAAATTAATGCCACAAAGAATAAAAAAGCTCAGTTTGACCTCTGGTGGCAGCTGTTCCAAGTCCAGGTTCTCTTAAATAACTGCGAGTCATTCGTGCAGAACAGTGTTTTGGGTTTAATGAGAATGATGTGAAAAGAACAACAGAAAACAAAAACACCTTGGCTGTCAGCATCTTGTAGTAAACAAGACAAAGAATAGTGCAAGAGACAGGCAAATAATAGCGCTGTACAACAGTGAGTCCAAATGAGTTTTGATTTCTGTTTGACTCTTGTAATTGGCTGGAAATTGCTTAGTTTGACAGCTAACTACTTTTGATTGTGTGTTATGGCATTGCACAACAAAAGAGCACGTATGCCTCTGTATGCACTTGAGAACAGGAGATGTATATATATCCATAGGTGCTCTGCAGGTTCTGAATAATAAATATTTAGTTACTGTTGTATAGCAAAGACAATAAAGATACTATAAGTGGCAATTGCAGGATTTTTTCCACATCTAAGGAGACAACAAAGACAAACTAATTGGTCAATGCCATAGTGGGGTATTGATCAATCCTAATGCATTCATTTGTTAAGTTGAAATCTGGCTCTAAACACAACTCCAGGGTGTGTGTCTGTAGTCAGTGTTTATATAGCTTTAACTATAATGTGTGTTTTAAGTTTCCTGCCTTTCTTTGCATTTGTATCTTTGTGCATATAAATGCATTTGCTTCCTCTGATGTGCATTAATGTGTTTTCTCTCTGACAAGCTCGACAAATCTATAGAGGCCCCCCTTCCCCTCCCCGTCCCCAGGCAGCATAGAAACGGCTGCCACATTTTAGTAATTGCTTCTTTATTGACAAATAGCTGTGAAATGTAGTGAGGGCATTACCTGTCAGTGCTGCTTTTATTCCTTATTCAATTCTGTCCTTCTGTTGCTCCTGTGACTCAAAGAGTCAAGAGAAGCAAGTTTCTGTCTGTTGCGACTTTGCTTTGTGTGTCTGTGTGTGTTCAAACGGCCCTTTCTGCATTTGTGGTTTCTTGTGTGTGTGTCATGTGGTTATTCTCTACATTTGTATGTATATGTGTGTCTCAGAGCAGTCTCCAAAGGGGGGAAATGGTAAACATGTGGTTTTAAATTAAAAAGAAAGTAAGGAAAACAATCACACTCATAGGGTGATGGATTTTATTTGCCTGAAGCCCAACTGCCATGATCAATAGATACTTCTGGCCAATATCAAAGTGATACTGACATTTTCAATTTACTTTATTTCATTTCACCATTTGGAAGTGATTATACCAGTATTTAAGCATGCCATTACACATTTCAAAGTTTTTTTTTTAGTTTTAGTGATTTAACTGTGAAACAAGACATTAGCATTTTAGTGTTATGGTTTTAATGTAAGTTGAAGGTCATACAAGTCGTTTAAGGTTTCACTGTTTTTTGGCCTTTAATGATATATTGAACACCAGACAGCTGAACTCCAGTATAATAGGTTTAGTACATATAGAATAATATAAAAAAGGTTCCTAAATCACCACAGATGCAAAAACATTTTCAGTTTAAGTTTAAGTTTTATTAGTGGTAGATTGCAGCCTTCTCAGCTCAGAGGTGATCGTGTCTTTACTGCTGTGGCTCCCAAACTATGACCTACCTCTGCACATTAGACAGGCCGCTTCATTTTCTGTTTTTAAATGTCTTCTCAAAGGCCATCTCTTCTCTATGGCCTTTGACACCTTGTAAGATGCTGACATTTTTATGTGTGTGTGTGTATGTATGTATGTATATATATGTATATACGCAGATACTGCAGCACACTCTGGATAAGCATAGTCTCCAAATTAAGAGACAATTTACTACACTTGAAGTCTCACAAAAGGGGACCTTATACACATTGACACTATAAAATATCACCTCACATTATTTATGTGCCTTTGGAAATGCAACAAAGATATGTTTTTACCGTTTCTTCTGAGGCCAGTGCTGTTTATTTAATTATTTTTGGCACCTTTGTATGTGACCTCAAATTTATATTTGATCTTATAGACATTTTAATACAGGATTCCATATCTGAATGTCAACTTGGTTTTTATCCTCAGGCCCCGCTGAAGCCATGCTGAAATGCTGCCTCTGATATATCTAAGAGTCTGTCCCTTATTTCTCTGACCCTTCACACCTTCACCTGCTTTACCTCCCTTCTCAGTGTGCTCTCATGTGCTCACAGCTTAAAGTGAAAAAAGAAAAAAACTTAAAAAAGAAACTTTTCCTTTGCTCTGAGCTCTGCACAAAGGTGGGGCATAAAGTTGGATTTACAGGGTTCACGTCAGTCCTCTGAAGATAAAGTATGTACAGCACAGGCTTTCATTTATTGATCAGCATTGGACTTCCATTAATAGCACAAGTGCAAAATTAGACAGATGTATTATCTGTGACCAGGCCCCATTGTGACAGTCATTCACATTCATTCATTCACTTTGTGTTAAGAATGATGATCACTGGAAACAGAAATTTAGCCAAATGTGAGGTATTTCTGAACAAAGAAAATTATAGATTGTTTTTGGCAAACACAAGCTGTCCAAGAGGACCAGTTACACCATATAAAATCTCCACATGGGAGCATATTATCTACAGCATAGGATCTGAAGCTACATTAGCCCCTAAATGCAGACATTATGAATGTATGAGGTGTGGCCATGCCCAGACCTGCAGTTATTTGTTGGCTATGTTGACATATCTTTGTATTTCTCTTCAATCTATTCTAGTAGAGCTATTTAAGAAATGGTGACCATATTAACAGCTCCTTATAAATCAGAACTGCTTTTAGGTCGAGAGAAGAACCTGAGCCTTATGTTGCATTACTCCATGCATTTTGCATTCTCGATTACTCTCACTTTATGTTACTTCACAGTGTCATGGGACTCTTATTGTAAGTTTATTTTATAGTGAAAAAAAAAGTGAAATCTCATTGCATTCATTAAGACCATAATCTTACACAATGTGTTCACAATTTAACAAGTACAACGTGTCCATAGGAACACTGAAACACACTAAAAACAGATGTGTCAAAAACAACACAAATTGTGTTAAACTTTAACACAAGTACTGAATCAGCTCAGGGACATCACATCTTCTGTCAAATTTGACAAAAGTAATGTGTTGTCCCTCTTTAACACACATATTGTGTCAAAAAGAACTAACACAAAGATGTGTTAGTGTGTTTTTTGAATAAAATTGATGAATATATGATAATAGTATTAATATAATAAAAAAGGCTAATTTAAAGATGAATTTTATCAAATACTGAAATCTGAAACAGCAGAACCTGATATTTTCCTGTCAAAATCACAAACATATTATATGAGACATTACTGCTTATTTTCATTGTATTACTTACTAATATTGTTATTACTATTTTATAACTATTATTTGTTTTGACTAATAACTAAATCAACTAATCAGCATTAAAGTATTTTCATTTTGTACAACATTTTTGTACCTGTGAGGAAAACCATATTTATGCATTTATTTAATTGCACTGCAATAAAATACCACAATTAATCTATTAAATGATCTTGTACTTTGGGTTCAGTTAGAGCTCGCTGGTGCTTAAGCATCTTACAATATTAAAAGTTTCAGCCAATGTCATCAACTTATATTCTTTACATCTATGCACTGCATAGCCATAAAAATGTTCAGCAAAATACGTGACATTTAGGATTCTCACAAACATAAGCATTGACTTCACCAAACAAAGGCTCTCCTCTATGTTCTTTTCTCAGTAGCAGTATGGAACCAGTTCTGTAGGTCTGGCCATACCCATCAACACAATGAGAAACAAAAATGGTTCTAGTCAAAGACAGGTCACTTTTAGGTGAGCAGATTGTCAACAAGCTTATAGTGATTCATCTGCTGAACCCGATGTTTGAAAGCCAGTGTCTGTCAAGTTTTTGAAGTTACAAACCACATGTGCAAATCTTTTAAATGGATTATGCTTGGCTTGAAATCTCATGCAACACAGTTTACACAGAGGTCCGAACACAACCCTAATCTTAGGATACATTTTAAAATGGGGAAGTTTGTACAAAAAAACCCTAAAACTCTGACTCCATTCTGACTTTAAATGAAAAGTAATCAAAGCTATTATAATATCCTGATAATACAGAAATAACTATTATGGCTAAAGAATTCACAGTAGGCCACTTGTTTTGGCAAATAAAGAATGGACATTTGTGTTTATGAAGCAATTTTAAAATGTGTGAACTTATACTATACTAGATTGGCTGAAAGTAGTTCTGTGTGACTAGATACCACCTGACAACATGTGTTTTTATAGTTTAATTTGTGTGGACCTTCCTTCTGAAGAGCACTGACCCACCTCTTCACTGCTAATTTGAAATATGTGAACCTCTACTTAAAGAACTTGATTCAGTACATTCAGATTGATGTAAAAACACAGTATACAAAGCAAAAACATAATGCATTCATAATATACTGTGGAAGAAATGACAATATGCAAATTAAGTGCAAAATCAAATGCCAGCATTTATCTTGAATTTCTAATTTGTAAAGGCTGTGAAGAACTGGCAGAAAAAAAATATACTCATTCTCAAATCATTTTGCTTGATGGCTTTCTTTCTCATCATTATTCATGAGACTGTCAATGAAAAGAAAAGTTATTCTGCAGAAGGTGAGGCTTTTTAGATTGAATATAATTTAATTTAAACAATTCCATTCCCTCCCGAGCTTCATCACATGCTGGCAGTTTACTGGGAGATTAGAAAAATGATGACTAAAAAGCAGAGATGAAAACAGATGTAAGCTTATCCAGGTACCAGAGAAGCACAACACAGACAATACAATCTGTCTTCACCACTTAGGATCACATTTGAAATTTAAGACTTGCATGTCATTGTGTAAAATGGATTTTGTTCGTCAGTGGATAAATACCAGATAATTAGAATATATAAAGGATGAGTATGCATGAAAAAAAGGGGAAAAGTTTCTATCACAATCCAAGCATGGTAAAAGATGATACAGTATTGTTCATTCTTCCCTGCCCTGTCATCACATAAATTATATACATATATTATATTCATAAAAAATATTTGGAGAAGCATGATAGCATGAGGTCAGTGATGTCACTCAGCCATATATCACAGAATAGAAATGGGGGACATATGTGTTAAAACAGATGTAAACCACCTGTATTTTACAGGTGTATATATACATTTTAGAACAATATCACAAACCTCCACATCTTGAAGTTTTACTGAAAGTAAAAAAGTAAAAGTACTACCCTAAGAAAACAGTGTATTTTAATTAATGTTAAATTTGATGTTTTTCATAACATTAACATAGAAGTATTGCTGTAAACTAAATGTAGGAGAGTGAAAGTACAAGATTTTGCTCTGATTTGTAGTGGAGAAAAGTTAAAAGTAACATGAAACATTTTTTACACATCTGCCCTACAGCACTAATTTGTTGTGGGGGCTTGCAGTGGGAGCAGGGCAGGTCGCTTGAAGTTCTCAGCACAGGCCACAGCAGAGCTACAGGCAGCGGCAGGAGTGGCTCATCCTTTTATACGTTTGCTTTTGAAAACTTCACATATCAATTTCAAATTCTGTCGACTTACATTTTTATGCCGAAGTAAAAATAATGCATGCTGAATTTCATATGGCAGTCAGTGGAAGTAACTTACTTTTATATAGTACAAGCCTTTAGAAAAAATTGACTGAATTTTAGATTATTAGTGGTTAGCTGGAGCACTGTGAACTGTCCGTTGTTTGTAGTACTCCCACAGTTTAGTAGCACACTGTCATAGAGTTGCAGAATTTGCTAGTGATACATAAAAAAATGTCAGTTCCAAAACACTCCAGCCTACAGTTCCCAAAATTCAACTCACCAGTCTGAGATGAGAGACATGCATCTGTCAGGGTATTTTTTAATAATCTCCTCTAGAGACACAGAAGACATTACAGTGTTTACAAGGTAATATTCCCCATTATTGTAAACTGGCATTAGTATGTATAATTTGTGGAGTGTCCCTACTCTGAATATTTTCCGGGCTAGGTGATTCATCTGCCTCGCTGACTAATGTGGGAGCTAACTATGGCTGAAGTGTCTGCAGAATTTCACTGCATAATATTCTATCCTTAGGAAAGCCCATCAAATTGTGGTTATATAGTTGCAGAGGGTCTGAAGCGAAGTAGTCAATTAACTGACAGCTGTCAGAAGCTGGGCCTTTGGAAAGTAAAAGTAAGGTCAATGAAGTTGAGAGTGACGTCCTGTCATAGAGCAGGGGCAGGCCTGAGTCAGGAGAGCAATATGACAGTGAGTGAGAAATTGAACATCACTAAATGGCACTCTTTGTGCCTTGCCGTCTAAAACTTTAAAGATGCTGCACTTTAATGTGACTCTGATGCAGGTTAGACTCTGTACTTCTGTTATACAGTAACACTTAGGTAGTAAATTATTATCACTTCCACAAATGTGAGCATTTAGTGTCTAATAACATTTCCATGTACCTATATTGATTTTTTGTGGTGCACATCAGTGAATATTTACAGTTTAACAAGTTAAAAGAACAGGCATCCTGCTTATTAAAGGGTTGAATAACCCTCAGAGCTTGAACTAAACCATTTTAATAGGGAATACAAGATACCCTTTGAGGAAAAACACATATTGTCTTATAATTTGTGTGCTGTGACCTTTTGAAGAGCACCATCCCACCTCTTTACTCTTTGCTTCTCTCTCCCTATTTGTTTTTTTTTAACCAGAAGTAAATAAACAGTATTGGTTTTAGCCTGAAGAGGTGGTTAAAGTCTGCTGAATGCACAGCAGGGTCATGACATGCATCATATTATAATGTAACACCAGTCGCGTGTTGCAAAGAAAACTAACCTCATATGAATAAAGGCATAAAGTGAATATTTTGGATCAGAGCTGCAGTAGTTAAAAGACTCATGTCTTAAACTAAGTAATATTGCCACGCTTCTGTTATAAGGTGATGGTAGCACAGATTGAACTCCAGAAAGCAGCTGCTACATGAACTCTTTAAGCGACAGCCCACAGTCAAATGAAGGTATCCTTCTTATACTGTGCAAGTTAGACAGATCTTGCACCTTGTCTGGTTGCTATAGCAAATGAAATAGCACATCATGCAGTCTAACAAATGTCAGGATCAGTGAGTTTAGATGATGCCACTTTTGCCACATCGATCATACAAATACATTTACTTTACATCTACACAGTGATTTACACCCTAATGTGAAATACTTTTATGATTCATTTAACTTTATTAGTTATAAGTGGCAGTGCACTAATGCTGTTATATTGTATGTTTGCCAAGATATAATCCCACATAAAATCACAAAGACAACTTGTCTACACTGTCCAGCATGTAAATAGCTTTTGGAAAGGGCCTGTTTAGCTTTTTGCTTGTGAATGACTAAAAAAAAACTAAACCTTATACTTGTAAATTGTTAGAGAGCATTTAGAACATGAGGACCAAGAGAGAAAATATATTAGCAGCAACAGAAAGTTTGAAATGACGGAGGAGGTAAAGTGTTTATGGATGTATCGCTGTCTCGTGTTATTTATCACCAAGACAGGTACAGATATGGAGTCTTAGCTTCCTAGCCTCATTACACATTCACTCTCCCTCGCAAACACTGTCACACACATTTTCATACACATTCAGACAAAACTTTGCCTCCCCCATCGGTCTTTCTGTCTCTAACCTACTCTCTGGCTCTCAGATGCGCGCACACACACACACACACACACACACAAACAAACATACATTTCAATTAAACCCAGGCTCAACATGATGAATGTGGCTACCTTTTAATTTCAATTACAGCGGCTGTTTAGCTAGCTAGAAAGCTGTTGTATGCTCAAGCAACAGCCGCCAAGCAACGGCTCAATTACCACACACAAAGTAGAAGGAACGGGCGTACACAGAAGCACAGGCACATGTTGGCTGACAGGCAAATTTACACAGCATCAAATGCGCACAGACAAAGCATACACATACAAGCTTATGCACACACACAAAATTAGATTAGCTAATTTAGTTCTTGTCTGGACACATTTTTCACCTCCGTCTCGCTGACGGCTCTTCTGAAACCTATTTAGAATTTCCACAGGGCAGCACGACATCTCAGCAGCTTCTGACGATGTGCGGAAACTAATAATTATTGCCCCAAATAGAAGTGTTGTGTATTCATTTATAAGTAAAAGATGCCATATGTGAGAAATGAGTGGTGGCAGACATAATTATCATGGGATTCAGCTAAGATGAATTTCTCGTAGGCCTCATTTATGGCAACACAAGATACATTTTCAGTTTGTAACCTAGTTCAACAAAAGTAGCATGTCAGCTGTACTTGTTTAAAGCCTTTAAAGCTTTTTATAAACACAGTGTTTCACACAGTTAAGGGGAATTTTTACACCTGAGAGCTGCCCAGAACAACCACAGCTTGGAGGTCCTTCCCGCTCATATTATATGCTTCTTTACGGAATTTCCTACAAACATTTGCATTATTACACTTTTATCTGTTGTTTAAAAAGTACAGGTTCGAATCACAAAATCAAGAAAATAAACTACTGAGTGCTGAAATCTTAAGTATTACATTTGCATTGGTTTCTTGTAGATATAATTTTGCCATGCTTAAATAATTATTTAACCAGTTATCTCTGCCTAGTGTCAAAACTCTGGATCTGACAGTATTATTACAACTACAAGGACCCACACAGCATTACTGAGCTGACCAGGCTATGCCTGTAACACTTGTCAAAGTAAGGTTTATTAATGACGTTCACCATTTTAATCTTTGCGGTCTGGATCCAGATCGGAGTCTGCAATCTGGGGGCCCCAGCTCTACAGTGTGTAATCAGTCCCCTACTCTCCTTCATCGCTTTTTCTCTCTACAACTTCTGTAGCCTTACATATTACCATGCAATCAGAATTACGTTTTAGTGGCAAACATATTCATTGTGTTGTCTTGCAACATATTTTGTGAATGAATGAAGTATCACATTTATTAAGCAAAAGCGAGGTGCAAGGAGGTATTTGCAAGCTCTTCACTTGCTCTGTCTCAGCTCAGCATGAGAGGCATGAATCACAGTGAGGTGACAAGAGATTGAGTTCATAGTTTGGGCTCTCTGACATCTGTGCCTGAGATCAAAATGAGGTGCACATTTGAACAACCTGAGAGTCATATTAAAGATCGATGGTATCTCTTTTGAAACTTAAAAGGCTAATTCTATCTACCTTATGTGCTTTTGTTCTAGGGTAATGTCACAATCACATTTTTGCTTCACACAGATCACATAGTTAAAATGAATGAACCATTGTTTCGAGTTCATTCCTGATTTTATTTTCCTGTTGTTATGTTTTCACACATACTGAAAGCAGAGGAAAACAACAGAGATAATAATAAATAAGTAACACGTCTAAAACCTTTCTTAAAATGCTGGAATGTTTTTTTTACATGCAGGAAAAAAGGCAGAGTGTAAAAATTATCCAATTATATCTTGAAAAGAAGTAGTTTACAAGCTCCATTAGCAGAACTGCTTCTGTTTGGCAGTTACAATTCACTTTAAAACTGAAATTGAGAAAGAGAGGCTGAGAGTCAAGAATAAAAAAAAATTATAGCCACTCAAGGTGCAAAACAAGAGAGAAATAGAGACACCCAATGGTGGAAATGTGGCTGTGATTCAGCAGTTGCTATTAAACCGGTTTATATTGCTGCTGCACCACCTAACAGAACATTCACAAACAGGCAAATGGCTGGAAAATAGGTCACACTCACACAGAGTAATATTCACGCTCACAGTATGTGTCATCACCTACAGAGTCAATTGAAGAAGGTTGGAATAAATAAGTGCAGAAACACAAACACAAGCACACACACAAACGCAAACACACACCACCTCCTGAGTCAATCAGAAGAAGAGTTGCCTTAAGTAGACACATGACCCAGGACGAAAGAGCTCTCAGGTCATATTCTGCTATTTCTAACCTGCAGTGCTGTGTCACGAGTGCACACATGATCTCTCTGTTTCACACGTAGACGCACACAAATGTATGTGTGCACTCTGCCCTCTCAGTTTTCTTCAAATGAAATCTGACATGGAAGGAAAACTGTTTGGAAGGTTTCAAGGCAGCCTTTAGGAAACTGAGGCAGAAAGTGGAGAAGAGACAAAAAGGAGGGGAAATGACGTCGGTGTTACTTCATTTGTCACCTTTCCTTGTGTTTTCTGTGTGATGTTTTTCATTTTAATCCCTGCTCACCTCTATAACACAAAACACACAGTTGTTTCATCTGCCTATCCACTGCTGCTGATTTTTTTGTATATATTAAGAGTCTCATAGTCTGGCTTGATAGAAAAAAAGAGTGTTTTCAAGGGCATCAACTTTAAATTAATGTTTCTTTAACCTTAACCAAACTTATTTCCCCTACAAAATGTATTTGCAGTTTAAGTTTAGTTTCATTAATGCAGTATTTGTGAGTGAGGTTTGCCACAAATCATTCATCATTCTTAAACTAACCAAACTCATGAACGACAGAATCTGCTGCTTGAGGCTGTTTATTTGTTTCCTCTCAAATAAAGTACTGTAAACCTGCAATACAAACAACATAAAATTGTACTTAATTGTTTATATTTACCACATAAACTATAACATAAATAATGTCTAATATAAAACATTTTTACATATGAATTCCTGACAATATCTGGAGACATTGTCTGAAGTTGTTTTTCAATTCCAAGTTGGTCCCTGTATCGAGGGACAGGAAGCACATTACACGAAACCAACAACCACCACAAGTTACTCTGATAAGCCAATGGGGCAAATACTTCCCACAGTGCAAATATATGAAAACATCCCTTTAGACTTGTAGGGGGAACTCTAGGAAATACAGGTATTTCAGATGATATTTTATTTTATATTTTAACATGTGTTAAGGTTACTGAAACAGTGTTATTATGTCTCTGTTATGTGTTTATTCGCTCATTACATTTCATTTTCCAAACATCTGTCCCCACTAATTAACACAATTCTGTGTCTATTTCTTCTGTGGTCATCCATGTGTAGCGGCACTGCACTTGAATTACTAGATTTCAGCCTCCATATAATTTGAACCCTGCAAAAGTCATGTGTTGTAGAAGAAGGTGGACAGAATTTTTATTAAACTATGCGCATCTTGACTGCAGGTGACCCACCATTATCATCTTTTCCTCGCCTTTTATGAGACAATCCCACACTTTACCTTAGTTAGCCATCAAGCCAACTGCAGGCAACAGCTGCTCTGTGGTTTGGTGTTACATACAATCAAGCCAGAAGTCACAAGCACATCATCATTTTTCTGAAAGTCTGAATCACATTCTCTGAAAAGAGGAGAAATACTGTATGATACAACTGGGCTATGGAGCCAATCACATCACTGTGCAGCTGAGATTTCATTTCTGTTAACATAGTTTTCATGTGTTGATTAGAACAGCTTACATTGTTAAATGTAATCAAATCCACACATGGATTGTTAATTGGATTGCAATCAATTTAATTGGATCTTTGGTTAATTTACACTGTAGTCACATTTAGGACACACATACACCCACATAGCACATTCCCTGATTCTTCCTCTGATGTACAAACACAATATGATATGCTGTCATTATCTTAGACACTGACTAGTTCAGTTCCTTATATCCTGTGGTGGCTTGATTGTTTGCATTTCCAATTCAGTGCCATTAGTTAAGAGAACAGGAAGATAAGGTTTTTGTTATGATGAGATGCCACACACTTACATATTCTAAATGGACTGATAACTATCTTCTATCTCAAGAACAGAAATATCAGAATGATCAGAAAGTATAATTTATGTAGAGCATATAATTGTATTTAGTATATGGGCCTGATTTACTTAAGACAACTAAAACATGCAAACTTGATATCACCCCCCCAAAAACCTGCTAAAACCAATGTTTTGCACTGAGTATTGGTGAGCGCTGATGACAGCATCTTTCAAATGAGCAAGACAGGCCATGCTGTGGATTTTCCATTTCATGAATATGTGAACTGGGGCGAGTATGCAATAAAAAGGGAGGAGAAGATGCAAAATCATAAACTGATTTATCAAGTCTCAAGTGATCAAGGAGGCTGGAATTGTGTCTGTTTTTAGTGCGTTTAAAAACCAGGTGCAATCGGCTTGTGCACAGATGGCTGCTGTTACTCTGCA
Source organism: Helostoma temminkii (assembly GCA_900302695.1). Taxonomy (NCBI): domain Eukaryota; kingdom Metazoa; phylum Chordata; class Actinopteri; order Anabantiformes; family Helostomatidae; genus Helostoma; species Helostoma temminkii. The sequence goes on along the minus strand of OMLM01001665.1, from coordinate 115,895 downwards.
GATGAAGGGACAGCAGAGAAATGAAAGAATGTGTTGAGAATGTGTGTTTACATGTGTTCATATATTTAGAATGACTGAAAAATGTAACCTTCATTCCAGCAACTGATGCTGATGTGTGAGCTACAAACTCATTTGGAGCCAATACAAGAAAGGACAATGCAATGCATGCCTTTCCTTGTGTCTGCATCATTACACTGTATAGTAGTAGTTGTTGCTGCTATGGCCTCGTAAATATTACATGTTTCCACACAGTCATCACGCACTGAATGAGGCCAAATGTGACTATTATGGACACATGTTTGCATGTTTACAATCATAAAGACACATATTCTTTGTATGTGTTTGTGACTCCAACTGTCTCATTATCAACATTGTGGCCATAGAACCTGGATCAGTATGTGATTAATGTATTCTGAGGAGCAGCTTCTTTTTTTTTCAAATTAATGTTAAACACTGGCGAATATGGAGATAGCTGCTGTATGTGAGTCATTAAAAGATTTGTAAAATCAATAAAGAAAGGAGCAGGTGTGTACGGTCATTCTCCAGACTCTCCATGACAGACACCAGTGAAATATGCAAAAAAAAAAAAAACCATTTAAATCTAACCACGTTTGCCATGTTTGCAACTCTTCACACAAATTTTCTTAATATATCACCCACAAAATGTCCACAACTCTCAAGCTTGCTTAGTACTTGCTATTTGGGATCTTAGTACATCAGGCCCTATCTGCATATGAACATGTGGAGGATGGTGGGAGGTGACCCGGATTCTGTGGTTTATTCAGACCGAACTAAAAACCTTCTCTCTCTCTCTCTCTCTCTCTCTCTCTCTCTCTCTCTCTCTCCCCCCTCTCCTCCCCCCC
>OMLM01001665.1:37548-102761 GCA_900302695.1 Helostoma temminkii | reverse complement strand
CTGCAAACTTCTACTAAAAATAACATCAGTGAGACAGGAGAATCTGAACGTGGTATAAATATAACCAACAATATATTTATTTCATTTGTTAAAATTATTTGCAATTATAATTTATTTCTACAAATCCAAACAATTATAATTTGGATTAATGAGTAATTACTTTTAAAACTGAAAAATCTAAGTAAAATAAAAATCCTGATCTGATGACCAACTAATGGTTCCAGCCCTCCAACTGGTCTTTAATCAATGTCATTTTTGGGTCCAGAAAGACTGGTATAAAACAGTAATAACAATATTAAAAACTTCAGAGTTTGGAAAAATATATTTTCTCCTATTTGTTGTATTCCTGCTGGCTCTTCTCTATAATCAAGGCACCTCCAGTAAACACAAGCAGTGTAGACATCATTTGTTTTTGTGGTGTGCGTACGAAAATGAATAATGCAGAAAGATAAGGAGGCAACATGAGGTTGCTTAGGGGTTTCAGGAGGTGATGTCATCACATTCACCCAGCACCCTCACACCAAACAATGACAGAGAGAGAGGAGAACTAGATAAAGATAAATGTGAGAGGGTGAAGAAGAATCTGAAGGGGGGTTAAACAAGATAAAAGCAGAGGAGTTGGACATAGAGTGATAAAAAGGAAAAGGAAATCTTAAGTCCAATGGGAGAGAATTCCAGAGTTTTGGAGCTGTAATTTACCTTTAGTCAGCTTAGTTAGTTTTGAGTCTGGAATGAGGAACCTGGAGAAGAAGTGCTTTGAAAAGTGCAGTCTAGTAGCCACATTTTCATTTTAGGCTTAAAGGTTAGCATTTTGGTTTTACTCCCAAAATAGACAGGATAGGCACATAGTTCAGTTTATAATATGTTTAATGTGTGCAAACATGTTTTGGCTTTAAACGGTCAATCCTGCAGAACCATACAGAAATGGAATATATGGAATTTACAAAGGATCACTGCATCTATGTAGAGGTAAAAGCTATAAACTGGGCTCAAGAGGCAAAGATTTCATCATGTTCCCACAGGTAAAAATGTGCATGTGTGCAGAGGTGCAGGTAAAGAGATGCCTTCTCTGTTAAGAACAATAACAATGCGCAAGGTTAGACAAAAATACATTTTTACAGAAAATTTGTTGACATATGAGATTAGAGTACACTTAGTTGTGGAGATGAAGCAGATTACCTACTAAACCTACTAATCAAAGGGTTAGTGGTTCAATCCCCATCTTCTCCAGTTCATATCAGAGTACCACTGGGTAAGACACTGAACCTAAATTGCCTGAGCGCCTTGCATGGCACCTACACCTTTATCAATGTGTCCTAAATTACTGCACATTGATCAGTCGAGTAGTTGAAAAGATGCATCAGAAAGACAAGAACTCATTAATAGTTTCCATTCTTGTCTTTGTGTAGGCAGTGCAAGTTTGAGCTTTTAAAAAGTGACACAAGCAGCTAAAGTTCTGTTCTCCAAATGATCTGTATGAGAAGAACATCCCTTTGTTATATTGGTTTTGGCCCAAAGTTTGACTTGATTAAACTATAATCTCCAAATACACTGATTTCTACAAGGCATATTCATTGGCATTTCAGTATTGGCAGGAATTACTGGAGGCACAAAGTTGGACTCCAAATGAGATAACACCAGATTTGTATGTGTGAAGGGTGAAGCTTTGTAACAATGTACAAGAATAATAGTGTGTGTTTGTATTTATTGTTTTACTATATTGTTTTTCAACATGTTTATGCACTAAACTCTTTAGAAAATAACTGAAGGCATCATTCAATTATAGCATCTAAAAAGAAACGGCAAACAGAAGTAGGGAAGGAGCATAAGAGAAGTCAAGAAGGGTATTTGTTTTTGATAAGCAGCTACAAATGAAGGCGTTAATATGCAAATACACCTGCTTCTTTTATGTCTTGTTTTATGTGTATTCTTTTTTGGTCTACATTTCTCTCTTTTGCTTTTCACCAGACATTTTCTGTTTTTCTCTTTTCTGCTCTGCAGTAAATTGAGTCTGAATAAGCCCCAAATCATGTTCAAGTACAGCCAGAGACACTTCCAACTCGTTCAGTCATTCTGCTTGGTAAAATATCATCATCAACACATACAGATGCAGATAGCTCTGCCTGGAAGTCTATCAGGAGCCTTTGGCACCTGCATTGCTGTACCATCATTATCCTGCAATGAATAATCTCTCAGTCATTTCCTCCTACAGAACAGAGCCAAGGAGCTGGAGAGAGGGAGTCAGGACGACACAGAGGCTGACATATCATCATGTAATGACAGACTTCAGGGCCAAAGAGCTTAAAGAGTGTCTGAGAGCCTGGGACTCCAACTGCAGCGAAGGGGTAAGAGATCTGCTGGATGTCACTAGACATAAATGAGCAACTAAACTCCAATGCTTATTACGTTTTTGTAGCGAACTTAATCATTATGTTGTCAGGCAACGTATTTTGTAAATTAATGAATTAACAGCAATGAAGTCACAAGGAGGTGGTTGGGGTAGATGGCGGGAGTATAATGTGCATGTTCAGGCATGAAAAATACTTTAGGGTTTGAGACAGATCATGTTTGTGTTTAAATAAGATCTGATAATTTGGTGAACAAAAATCTGTTGCCTGTGGTCATTTAATTGATATCACGATACGTATTTTTGACTAATTTATGTTAATTGTAAAAATATGGTCATTATGTTGACAGAAAATATAACCCGGTTGCAATTACATTTCTCCCAAAAATTAATTGTGATTGCAGTTTAGTTGAATAGGCACGTAATTGTTAGGAGCCTGGGTTATTTTCAGTTAAGTGAAGTTTCATGTTGCGGTCCAGTACCCAGATCTAAAACATACATAAAGGCATCTCCTCCCAAAAAGCCTCATTTGAAACTAAAGAAAAGCCGTGATTCTTATTTTAAGGTGATTATATCCTATATAAAAACAGGAACATGTTTCTTAGGAGAGAGGGTCTGAGTGCTATCTTTGCGTTAAAAAATTTAAATGTATTTTGGACAAGCCGAACATCAGCCACAGCTACAGCAACAATGTCCATAAACTCTGGAACTATATCTTCACACGCATTAAAATTCCCCTTCAGTTTAACTTTGTGAGGAAAAATGTGATATGGTATTTACAGTATAAAAATTCTGCTGTAGTAGTTCTTTTACTTTATTTCCAAGGAAAATGTCAGGGAAAGTACAACAAACAGAAACAGAACATGTCACTGTAAATCACAATAGATATCCACATCAGAAGGGTAATACCAACTCAGCACTGGTTAAATGACTGCCCTCCATGTGTTGCTAGTAGCTGTTCTCTGTGGTCCAGATGTCTAAGTACACTTTGATTACATTTGCACTACTTGTTCCGAAGATGAATTTCACCCCAATTTGCCAGTAATGAGACACCAGCATGGATGTCTGCTTCTTAGGTGTACCTTGTTGTCTAGGTGACAGAGCCCAAAGAACAATTTTAGCATGGCTTTATTGACCACATGATTTTAATGTCTGAAAACAATAATTGCTCATTCAGATGTTGCTCATGTGGCTTCTGGCACTAATACAAATTAGCCCTTTAGAAGTGTGAAATGTTGTAAGACATAGGCACAGACAGAAATTGTCCACTGTCTACTGACCTCTTAAACTTTTATATGTTTTAGAGAGCATGCTGCACTGGAAAATAGTACGCCTTTATTCTCATTGCACGGCAAAACAAATAGATTTTGCAACTTCCTGATCAGTGCTTCGCAAGTGCTCAGTGGATTATTTTCAACACAGAAGGAGCTCTGAATCCACATAACATCTTTTCACACTTTGTGTGTGCATGGGTCATCTGGCACTCTTGTTGGCAAGAAATTAATCCATCTGCTGTCTGGCTGACTGATTTCAAGATGGCAAAGGCCAATTGTAGTCATCTGTCATGTGGGATGTGGAGAGCAGCTTAAGAAAGATGGAGAGGTTGTTATAATGATTAAAAAAATAATCACAAAATCTTACATTTTATATCAACTTGTCCTTTATGATGACAAACTGACAGGTCAACTACACGTTGTGTCTTATTCAGTATGCCAGCAATATCCCTAGCATCATTACCTCTACGTGCAGCAGATGTGAGATGAGTGAACGGCTGTCATCACATAGCCTCTCGTGGGTCTGGCTGGTTGTTGGAGTTTAACATTTTAGAAACAAGTATCCCATTTTACTTTTAGTCAGATTATTTACAGTCTAAAACACAGTGCAAGTATTTTTAATCCAAGAAAGTTGGTCTTGGCATTTGAATTGGCACAACAAAGCTACCAAACAGTTGTCTGCAAAACAATGCAACATAAATAAATGTCTTTTCTTCGGTGCTAAATGGGTGCACACATTATATTCAGACAAACGGAGCATTAAAATCTATAATTTCAGCACATATTAAGAATTATTTTTGAAGTCACATTTAATTGAGCTTTAATCAGTTGTGAAATTGATTCAAAGTAATTAAATCAATACATGCTAATTTATGCATCCGTGTTCATATTGCCAGCATTTTCATAACAGTGGTGCCAGAAAGACATCTTTCTTGCTCTTCAGGCTGTGAATATTTCAGGCATATTAGTCATTTTAAGCACCAAGGAATGGTATATTGTTTGAAATGTGTCGATGTATCAGGGAAATATCTATTTTTAGAATGTTTTTATTCATTTCTTTGAGTGCAGACAGACAAAAGTAGAGATGCATATTAAAATAGAAGTTAACATAAAGCTAGAATGTCAGATTCAGAGCGACATCCCGCTGGCTGCTTCATAAAACAGTTATCAAACCACAGATGGAGAAATCCAGACAGAGACAGTGGTGAGATGGAGACGCAGACACCGTCGGCTATATCATTAAGACCAGAGTTATAAAAAGTTGATAATTAAAGACAGTTCTCAGAGGACAGTGGGAGATAATTGACTTTCTCAGCCATGACACTTTGACCCACTTAATACCAATAACTTAATAAGGCTCGGAGTCAGATGGAGAAATCATACAATAACATCTTTCTTGTGACTTAGAAAAGATTTCATTAATAGGTGAATGTGTGTCCTTGCGGCTCCCCGTGGTTCAGGTTGCTCTTTCATTATGAAGGAAAGGCTCAGCAGCCACACTGCCCTTACTTAATTTGCTTTTAAATTATGATTCAATATTTCACTTTTTGTTTTATTTAGGAGTTTATTTCTCCCTCTCACTCAGAAATACATGAATAGAGATGTCAGTGCTGAAGTGAAACTAATAAGTGTGGCTTTAATGCAAGGACAACTGTCAAATTAGTCAACAATAACATTAAGCCTTAGGGGTATTTTCTAAATGTGTAAATTCTTTGGTTTGTTGCTACAAAATGCAAAAAAAGGACATTTTAAAACTTTTATTTAGCATAAATGAGATGCAGGTGAACAGATATTCTAAAGCATCTGAATAAATGAAAACCATACAAATACAAAGAGCAGGAGGCTTTAGTCCAGATTGTAAGTAGTTCAGAAACACAAAGGAAAAGAGGAGGATAAAGTGACAGAGGAAGAGCACAAAGTCACTGAGGAAATAAAACCTGAGGTTGACTCTTGTTATTAACAGTCAGAGTTCACTGAACCTTTCTACAGGTCAGCAGCTAAACTATGCTCCCCATGAGCGCGTGACAGAAATTATTTGCACCTACGTGCATCTCTGTGTAAATTAGAGCCTGTGTAGGGTGTGTGTCCTTAGAAAAGACAGCAGACCCACAAAATGACCTACTGCACGCCTTACACATGCGTACACACACACACACACACACACACACACAACACGGTAATTGAATCAGCTACCAGGTGTGTGCAAAGTGTATAGTAGTAGTATTTAGCTCATTCAAAACTGTGGATAACAGTTTGGATGTGTTGCTTTGGAAAAACATTTTTGCCCTGGTAAAGGGGAGAATGGCAAAGGACAACAATTGATACAGTAGATAGGCCTAATTACCATCCTTAATTTTTTTTATCATCAACCAACAGACCAAAATGTAGCTATTTCATGCTCTATATAGAGTAGTAAGCATCTATGCAAGATAATAATCTGTTTGTTTTCAGTGCACGTTTGTCTTCTTAGTAATAATATGAATGCATCATCGGGGCATCACACTTAATTTTTAATTGGCCTGTATCAAATTGGTTTTACAAGTGGTCACAAGACCATCAGCAGGGTCATGGAAGCTATTTGAGTAGTAGAGCAGTAAGACCCCACTCACCATCCTGAGAGAGGATGTAGAGAGAGAGAGAGAGGATACTAGAGTCATACAAATATCTTCAGTCCACATGAACAACAAACTGGATTGGTCAAACAACACATACATACATCCTCTACAAGAAAGGACAGAGCAGACTGTTTTGTAGGCTTTGTTCAATTGATGTGTGCAACAAGCTACTGAAAATGTTTAGTTTATAGTAGTTAGTGCTCTGTTTTTTTGCAGTTGTGTGTTGGGGAGGTGGCATCAAGGCTGGTGAGGGCGACAGACAGAACAAGTTAATCAAGAAGGCAACATCGGTAGTAGGACTGGAGCTGGACAGTCTAGGGGCTGTGGCAGAGATAAGATCAGTGCTATCCTGGACACTTTGTCTCACCCACTTTATGATGAACTGTGGCAGATGGAAAGCTCAATCTCAGTTTTCATTGCTTTTTATTTTACTTCCCTCTCATGTTGCTGCAACAAGTGAATTTCCCCATGGAGCCTCATTAAAGTATTATCTTATTTTACCTTACCTTTATTATGATAGAACAACAATAATTATTGTAGATGTGGGATAAAGATCAACATCATATCAAGGTTTTGTTAGTGTGATGCAGCTTCAGGTGGAACCATGAATTCTGCTCTCTACCAGAAAATCCTGAAGGAGAATTTTCCAGCCATCAGTTTGTGACCTCAAGCTCCAGCACACTTGGGTTATGGATCAGGACAATGATACCAAACACACAGGGCAAGTCCACCTCTGAATGGTTAAAAAACAAACAACCATAACAGCTTAGGGATTCGGATTGACCTAGTGAAAATCCGAACTTAAATCCAATTGAGATGCTGTGCCATGACCTCAAAGGCTGTTCATTTCTTGATTCAGAAGGTCTGGCAGTAATCAGGCCTGACAAGTGTGTTCATTCTTCATCTGTCATTTGTCAGTGTTGTTTCAATTGATGTCAGACATGGATTATACTATAGATTTTGATTTTTACTTTTCTATGTTGTCTTACACATCTTGCACCTGCATACAGGGTGTTCTCTGAATCTCATGGATGATCATTCTAAAAGCATTAACAAATACTACAACACACAGAAGACGGGCAATAAAAACATTACTATTAGTCAAATGTTATCTAAACGTAAGGACAAGTCCTTCACTTTTATAGTAAGCCTACCCCTACATAGGGAGGCAGGTGTCTCTTGAAACTAAACTCCTTTTGCTGTTGGGCACCAAAATAGCATCTGGTGTAACACCTTTTTTGCCTTTAACAGTCAAATGCTGGACAACAACTGTGCAAGTGTGGGGTGTGTGTGATAAGGTCAGTGGTACCATGTATTTTTAGTGCTGGTGGGCGACCATCAATAAACCAGACGTTTTCAGTCAGTCTTCACCCAGCTTTCTGCCTTATGTGCTGCCCAGGGCTCGAACCCTCAGTCCCCTCATTTGTCTTGCCACGTTTTCCTGCTCAGACAGCCTGCCAACCTCCACTTAAGCACACACACTATTTGTCCCTTTACCACCATACAAACCCTGTGTGAAACCAAGGTTAAGTTTAAAGCTCATTGATATCACTATCAGTTTAAGTAGTATGAATACAGATTTTATGTTAGGGCATTTGTATTAGTTGTTGTGAGACTATCTCACATTATGTTAAGTATCTTAGCTATGTACAGCAATTGGTTTTCCTTGCATTAAAGAAAAAAAAATCTGCAACATAAGCATATCAAAGCAAAAGGATGTTGCCTCTCTACTTTGCTGAAATAATACTTAGATAAACTTGAAGAATGCTGTATTTTATTTTATTTTTTGTTCTATTACTTCTTATAAACACCTACCTGTTAGCTTCATTAGCGTATCAGTATTTGACAGTATATTTGATTTACCAAACCATCTGAAATGCCATCATGAGTGTACACACCGAGAAAAGTAACACTTATGTCAGGAAATGCCACAGTCTTGAGTTACTCTACTTCTGAAGTGGCTTTAAATGTCATTAGGTTGTGGCATTTTATATTTATTTGAGATAAGACATTAGGTACAGTGGTGAATCCTAACAGTTATAATAGGCTCATTTCATTTCATTTTCAGTTTAATTCACTTCACTGGGTGTATTTTTCTCCAGGACTGTGATAAAAGCACTGGAGAGTTTTGAGGTAAGTGAACTGCATTAACTGCATTATCGACATAATGAAAGTAGTTAATTGTAAACTTGTATAAACTACATTCTTAAAAAAATTTAAGTAGCACAAAACAACAAACATCAGAGAACACGTCTTGACATTAACTTTTTTGCTCAGCAGCTACTGTAACCAGTGGTTTTCCAATGTTATGTGCCATTCTGGCCACAGGTTTGATGCTGGGAAATTATGAGTTATATGATTAGGAATGACTATGGCCGGCAAAACTCCTTTTCAATATACATTTCTAAAATAAGGACGGTGTCATACTGTCTGAAAAACACAAATTGACATATTTGCATCCCCATCTTCTCAAGCCCAGCCAGCTTCACCAGGACTAGGGATTTTACTGTCACTCGATCGTTTATGCCTTTTGAAATCACATTGTAAAAATTACAAATGAAGTTCAACCCATCAATGTGGCTGTGTTATATGGCACTGCTGAAATCCAGTCACATTTGGTGTTAATGTCAAACCCTGTTACAGATCCATTTCCTGCTGCAAGAGGAGACATCACAGTTTACAATAAAATCTTTTTGTAACTGTCCCTTTAAAATCCCTCCATTATCTTGACTGCTTTTCTAATCACAGCTGTCACTGGGTAAGAGGCAGTGTGCACACTGGACAGGTAGTCAGTTTATCACAGGGCTGACATATAGAGACAGACACCCAATCATACCCACAATCACATTTATGGGTATTTTAGAGTCAACAATCAAACTAAGTGCAGGTCTTTGCACTGTGGGAGGAAGCTGCAGTACCAAGAGAAGGCCCATACAGAAACAGGGAGACTGCAAACTCCACACCAAGAAGGCTGACCGATGGATTAGAACTCATGCCCTTGTAGCTGTGGAGTGACAGTGCTAACCACTATGCATCCATTCAGTCTAACAGCTGGAATAAGAGTCGGCACCTCAGTTTGATGCCATGGTTTTCTGCCTGAAAACTGCAGGTCTGTTGCGATGAAAAGGGAGTGAAGAGGGAACCAGGAAGCAAAGCTCTCAATTTGCAAGTCAATGTATAATCCAACACTAACCCATGATCATGAGCTTTGGGTAGTGACTAGAAATATGAGCTCATGAATATAAGCAGCTGACATACATTAGAGTTAGGAGACCTTTCATTATGGGTTTTCCAGGCACATCCAACTAGCAGGAGACCTCAGGTAGGCCCAGAGTGTGCTGGAGAGATTTTCTATTTTATCTGACCTGGGAACATCTTAGGATCCCCCAAGAGAAGGTGGAAACTTGGCTAGAGAGAACGACATCCGGACACTTTCTTGAACTCCTGCCACTGTAGTCCAACTCCAAAGTGGAACAACAATAATTAAATCTCATGAGAAAATAGAAAGAAATGCAAAGATTTGCAGCTAATGTACCTGATTTCTTTAGATTCCCATTCTATTTTAAAAAAAGTAAGTGTTAAGCTACAAAATGTTCACATTGCAAATAGTAAAAAGTTAATCCATGTCAACATCTAACAAGCCATTTCAGTGTCCCTCTGTCCTCTAGGCCTTTCATTTCTTTGTGGTCCTAGTTTTACTGACATAAACAGGAAATTGGAAAGAAGGGTTGCACGTCCCTCAGGACATAACATTGAATAAACAGACAAACACACACCCACTGACAGACATATCTACACACCCAGTGGAAAATATGGTGAAATTAAGGATGCCAAGTAAATAAAATGTTCACTCTCTCATTTATCACAAATACAAGAAATGGCAGCTGAATCAATTTCTGCACTCACATTTTCATTCCTCTCAAAAGCATGTTGCATTTAATCATCTGAACTGAAAAGAAGGAAAGCTACTAACTTTCAGAAAGTGAAGAGCAGGTAAATAAAGAACTGAGATGACAACTTCCTTGTTTCTTCTGCAATTAGAGACCTAGTATTTTAAAGTGAGTAGCTTGTGAAGACACCCCCGTGACACAATAATTATTTTCTCCCACTGCTGCATGTGCAGGTTTGACATTTGAGAATGCATTAACAGCTGTTAGACAGGCACGTGTGAGCTAAAATAAACTTTCTGAAATGTGTTTGCCTGATTGTGCCCTTTGGTTAATGCATTCTGTGGTGTAAAATAAAGCCAGTTTTAGTTTTATCCCTGTTTTTGCTTTTATTCAGGTTCGGCATCATGTAAATTGTGGTTTTCTTACGCACATGCCAATGCATAATAACCTGTCCAACCAGTCCAACACTGGGCAGATGCCCCATTTTTCATCTGTGGCTTAATCGCATTTGAATGGTTAAAACATCTGAATACCTGTGTTTCATCACAGAAGCGTACTGGGAGAGACTTAGGTAGATTATGTCCAGGACACAGTCTCCCTGTAGGTTTCCTGTGGTCACATGTGCCAAATGCTCATAAAGACATTTTGTGAAAAGATGGCGATAGTGACGAACTACTCTCCATGAGGACTAAATGCCAGATCTAAACATGCAGGACAAAACAAGATAAACTGTAAATATACACCTGCATAAATTCTAATAATGTTTTATTTAATTGGTAGAGAAAGTTTTTTTTAAAACAAAGTATTATAAACCCAGGATAAGGCAACTGTGTATGTAGCTATGTATTACAGTATAAAGTCTATGTCTCCAAAATTATATTCTATACTGCAAAAGTGATGACATTATTATTAACACAGAGTCACAAGGAGGCGGTTGGGGTGGATAGAGGGCTTATAATGTACAGGACTAGACCACCAAAGATCATATCCAGGATCCAGTGTGTGGTTGGGTTTGGACAAGAAAACCACTTTGGTTGAGGTTAGAGAAGTAATTAATTCAAACCTAAATCTGTACCTGGCCCTAAAAAACTGCTGTGAGTGCCTGAACACTATCATAAATACTGCTGTAGCTGTATTCAGTCAAACTGAATATTGTACTGCAAAATCTGATATTTGTTGAAAAAATGTTGTTTACATTAAAATGTAATCCATTTGCAATTATGACCTGTGAAAAACATATTTCTGATTGCAGTTTAATTGTTTGGAAATGTCATTTTTTTAAGACAGAGTTGAGTCTACAACCTTAAGCAAAGGTCAGTTTTGGTCCATTGTTCCATACAGATATGACTTTCAGAAGGTTTTCATAAACTTTTTCGATTCTTGTGTCAATTCACTTAATTGCAGATAAGCTGCAAAAGGCACAGACGTGACAGATGTAACACATGCAACCTGTAAACAAACATGTCATAAATTTCAATGAATTACAGATGCCTGACTTAATATGCTGGTACACAGATTAAAATGAAAGTCTGAATCAAGGTGTTTATTACTCACATGATGTACATACATAGACACACACTGATACCTGCATGCATATGTTGCTACAAAAACAAATAATTACAATAAAGCTTGTTTATATGCAAATGCAGCTGCATGCAAATCTTTACAAAACACACACAAATCGTTTCAATAATGCCAATTTTACAATTGTGTTAATTTATCACTGCTGTACACCAGAGGGTGTGTGTGTGTGTGTGTGGGTTGCTCTCATTAAACAAATGGAGATCAATGGATTGCTTCATTTGGGAGAGAGTGCTGGAGGAGAGGAAAAGGGATGAGTGCAGAGCTGGTGTGGTGATGATGAGCAAGCATCGTCACCAGAGAGGTTAGAGGGGATTTAATGCTCCGTAGAGTACAAGAAAGAGCTCAAAAAGCCATTTAGTTGTATATTCGAGCCATAAACCCTCTCATGTATTAAAAAAATGCATGCCAATATGTTCAGAAGACTTGCTTAAAAACCTAAAGGTTGGCAGCTAAGAGAGACAGTTTAGCCAGATTGCTGTGTTTCTTTTTCTGTTGTACCATTTCAGAGCAAGTGAAGTGTGTTTTAGTGGCCAGAAACAGCAATTTGCAGATCCTCATGAACGAAGCTTGGTGATGGTGATGTAGTAGCTATTTGTACTTCAGCCTGAAGGATCTGGATGCTATGACCTCAGCTCCAAGCTGTGGCACAATGAGTCAGATAACGATTCAGAGTCATTGTTCAAGAAAGTCACAACTTCTGCAGGAGATTGTGCTTTGTTCAGTCGCACTCATGTGATTCATTTACGTTTCACTGCCATAAAGCCAACTGTTTTCAACCTAATTCTTCAACCTAATTCTTTGAAAATGTTGTAAAGCTACACTTTGTGAACTAATGGAAAATGAAATGGAGTCTAAAGACAGATTCTGTCTCTTAGATTAAGTTGCAGCTAAACTACAACCAGGATGCAACATGCATGTTAAAGCAACAGGAAGATTGTCTTTAAGGTTAAACAAAGACTGATTTTCTTTAACAGTAAAGTTTAATAATAGATATGTTTAATATCAACAGCAAATTTCTATTAATGTAAATTCATATCATTCTTCATATGGTATAGAATAGAATATATATAGAAACCTATTATATTGGGGAGGGGTGCACACTTACATGGAGCAGTGTATAACTGACCTCTGGTCAGGACTCAAACAAGAATCTAGACAAACAGACTCAATCAACAGGACAACTGTTCCTCCCAGTTTGCATGTAGTGCAATCAAACTCTATTCAAAATCCAAACAATATATTTTTCTTTTTTAACAGGTGTTTAGTGCTGTTATTCAACCTTGATCTATGGAAACTGTTTGTTGTATCAAACAATATGGGTGAATTTACTGGATGATAGGCTATAAAAGAAGTATTTTTCAGTTCCAATGTGCAAATGTTAGAAAACACCCACCACTGATAGACTAGGTCAGAAAAGTGGTAAAACAGATATAGAGAAGTGCTGTACATACAGAGGTTGAAGTTTGTCAGTTTGAATTTGTTGATGTCTTGAAAAAAAATCTGTGCTAGAGAAGTAAACACCCCTGAGCAAGGCATTTATCTCCAGTAAATGCCTTGAAAATACCAGAAAATACTGCAGCACATAAACTAAATCACAGAAAGATATCACTACTATTATGTGTTGTTTTTTGGCCAACGTGCACGCGCACACGCACACACACACACACTGTTCTGTGTCAAGGCCATACATATCCCACAAATCTCTGAGTACAGTAAAGCATGACCAGGCACTGGCAATTTATCAAAATAATTTTCTTTCCCCTCACTTTTTCCCCTCTGCACTTAAAGCCACAGTATAATTTGTAGATACTCTGCTTCTTCCTGTCTGCTTCTTTTCTATTATCTAACAGGTGGCCTGTTTATTTCACTAATCTCTACGCCTCTCCACCTTTTCCTCCTCTGAGGTTATCGCAGTATTTGACCTTAAGTGAGGTCAGCCTGCAAGAAGATTATGTGAAAGAAATCCCAAAGACTAAACAGTGTTTCCAAATTTGGTATTGCAGCTTTCCCACCTGTTCATTCTCCACCACCTGTCACTGTTTCCCATCTCTCTCTGAGCTGCTCACTTTCTTCTGAATCACAAGCCAAAACATGCTATTTTAAATAACAGAACCGTGATTGGATGATTTGGAAATGACCCAAAGGTTAAATGATTTCTAGAGAACAGCTTCTTAAACTCTGCTGCTTCACTTTGAGGAAGAAAGTAGTGGAGCTAAGCTCAACACATTGCAACCTGAGGTACCACATGACAAAACGTGGGCAAATTATGAAAACTGAACCGCTTTGAAAACACAGGTGCAACATTTAGAAAATAAATGCTACGAAAGGAAAAAACAAAACCACCCACACACACAGGAAATGTTTCCAGAAAACTAAGAAGAAACTAAATATAATTAAAGATTGTGGATGCAGCTTATGAATCATAGCAACAAAGAGAAAGAATCAACAGTTTTGGAGTGATATGCACTGTTGATGAAGACAGGTAAAGGTGCACAAAGGTAAGTAAAATTATTGTTTTTAATGAGTTGTTATATATAGTGGCTTTTAGTAACATACTATTAGTAAAAGGAGGGAATGGTTTTAGAGTGTAGTCAGCAGCAGTTGTCCACTGTACAGATAACATAAGACTGAAAGCAAGGTAACCTGTTTATTTGCTCACTTATTTATTGATATGAGAAATAAAAGACAGTTATCTCTCGATATATAATTCAAACTCATGCAAATATGTCTTTCTTTAAAGTTTTTTCACAGCTTCTAAAAAACTGTGGCCCACACATGAAGGTGTTTTCAGTAAATCTGCCTAATTAGACTATTGCTGTTGTGTGTGGGTGTGCACAGCCTGATTGATTGACATCCCCCTCAGTTTCCTGTTTTTCACATAATTCTCACAAATCCATCCAGTTTCAACCTGAGAAGCAGTGTAATTAACCAGGGTTATTGAAAATATTACACATACGTGGGTATGTAGAGCTGAAAATCCAAAAGGTCTGTAGAATAGTGTCAGTAGCTTCAAGTGCTGTTTTACATTGGTACATACTGAGTCTGGACCTCTAATTGACCTTGGTATTTTGAGCATCAGGTTTTGCATTTCAGTTTACAAGAGTGCAGAACACACACATATCAGTGAACCAACTCAACTTGTATGTTGCATGACGATCTTCGCAGAAATAAACAACCTGGAGGCAAAAAATGAAGTCAAAGTGCAAAAGAAAACACACACAGAGACACTAAACGTTTAAATGAAACTTAACCTACCAACATCTACAGGCCAACAGGCTAACAGTCACTGACTATTGACTGAATGTGCACAGAATCAGGCTATAGTTAAGCATGTACAGTAGATGTACAGTGTTTGTACTATGGATGCATATAACTAGGATAAGCCTTAAGGGGAAACCATGACTGTCACACATACACTGTTTAGAGCTAAAGCTTTTAACACGGTGCCTCAAGTGAGTTTGTAACATGGCGTAAGAATGTAAGGATTTCATTTACACCACAGACAGTTAATTTGGAGGAAGACATAAAGATAGAGATTTTTTCACAGGAGACAATGACATTTAAATGTGATTTAGTCATGACAACAGGTCAGACCTAGAGGTGTCCAGTGTAGGTTAGTCAGAGAAAATCATTAAGTGTGTGCTGTTTAAAGATTTCAGTCATTAAGACCTTAAGGTTCAGTTGCTCGCAGTTGTTCTCATATACACCATTGATATTTACAAGTGACACTGGCAGCCAATGACGTCACAAGTGTGAGATTTACTGTAACTACAGCTTTACCTGAAGTTACCTCCATTTTCCTTTAGGCTGCTTAGTCCTTCTTGCCTGCACCTCTTCATCTAGGATCTCACCGAAAAATGCTTTGAGATCCCATTCTCTTTGTGTTTGTCTATTGCTAGCACTTCCAGTCACTACTGACCAGTCATTAAGTGTGTCGCCCACGTTACTCAGTCATCAGGGGTGCACTGCTGCCAAAAAGCCAAAGACAAAATCTGTGATCTGTGGTGGAAACAGTCCGGCCTATGTAACTCTTTCTGTGTGTGCAGGCTTTTAGTTGATAATCCCAGTGGATGTGTTCAGTGCTTTGGTAATTTAAACTAAGGTTTAACTGTAGGTTTGTATTTATATGTTAAAGTAGCACCAAGGTGCTTGAAATAAAACATATAAACCCTCTACATTACTCACTTTTTGTCTCAAAGCATGGCATCGCTGGTTTTAAACATTATGTACATATCCTTCCCAAGCAGAAGCAAAAAAATAAAAATAAAAAAGATTTTTTCCTACTTTCAAAGTGAGGCAGTGGCAAATAGTGGCCCCTCCTGCATCATCAACCACTGAATTACAGGGACAAATAAACCTTCCAGACATAGTATTAACAACTGCAATACATATGCACAGGAATAAAACTGCAAAGTGTGTTTACTGTATACAGTAGAGCGTGGCTCATCAGCCTGTAGCAGGTTAGATTCAGTATCTGTGCTCTTTCTCCCGTTGCACAGATGTCAGTACACTTTTGTCAGATGAGGTGTTTCTGTGACAGGTGCTAGCTGTGATGCGTCATCCATCGGTATAATCCGGGGAAACACAGAACCGCTTGGGAGCTACACCAAACAGAAATCCTTAAAATATAGAAAATCCTGCCTTTACTTCCACTCTTTTTCCCTCTCCTCCCAACTCACCTGTTCTATTGTTCATCATCTTTCCCTATTCACTGACTTTTTTTTTTTTTTTAAGCTTGTTTCTGTAATCCACCAAGGATCAAGAATATGGGTTTCTATGAATTAGGAAAAACATCCATCTTTTATTATTCCTTTCATCACTTGGATTCTTCTGTCCCCTCATCTTATAGGAAGACTAAGCAACAAGGTGAAAAATGATGATTTGGGGGACTCTCCCTGTAACATATGGAACGACATTTCCGGCGAGGAATGTCTCTCATTAAGACTTTAACCTACTGCTGCCTCAGAGGCCCCTCGCTGCTGACCTAGCTCTCTATGAGTGTGTGTGTGGGACAGATCTGGTTGTCAGATGATGCCCTGCTGTACTCTGACATTCTCATATATCACTCAGTCTGATGCACCTCTCACACGCCAACACACACTTTACCTCCAACCCTTTGTTACACACATTCAGACAGTAGCATTGCTTCTCTTCCTCACACTTTGAGCGTGCACACGCGCACACGCACACGCACACGCACACGCACACGCACACACACAGGCAAGTAAAGGCCGAGCCGAAAGTCACGAATCATGTGGTTTAATTAATTACCGTCTAAAAGTGACCAAGGTCAGGGCACTGCTCAGCTGGAGAGCGTTCCAGAGGTTGTGACCTTTCCATCCCACTCTTCTAAAGCTGTCAGTTGTCTGGAAAGATAAAGTAAGAGCACCTTAAAGCATTTGGTGTGTAAGTGCATATGGAGTCAACTGTTGAAATGCTG
Organism: Helostoma temminkii; assembly: GCA_900302695.1. Lineage (NCBI taxonomy): Eukaryota > Metazoa > Chordata > Actinopteri > Anabantiformes > Helostomatidae > Helostoma > Helostoma temminkii. Next base: position 85,611 of record OMLM01001665.1, on the reverse strand, counting down.
TCACTTTGTAACATATTGTATTTTCCACAGTGTAGTCTTTTTTCATATACACTATATATTTGCCAGTGATAAATGTAATAATAGTTGAGTTCTCCATTAAATTAGCAAAATGATGCACAATGGAGTGAACAAATCTTAATACTGATCTTGTGATTGCATGGTCATTGACACTGTGACTTAGTACTGATGCAATGTTTCCCACTGTCACAATTCTACTTAATCAATATTGTTCTAATTGAAACTCTATCTATAAGAAGTAAAGAATGGCTACAAGAAGTAAACAATGGCTACAAGCTAATTTAGCCAAACAACCGTCACATGCTGCCAACGTGTGACGCAAGCCAACCCAGCCTCCCTAAAAAATAAGTTCTTATACAACTAATCTGTCTGAGTCATCCAGGTCATGGTTATCCCAAAGGTTCTGTTAAGTAGCAACTGGACTTATTTCTTAGTTCTTAAAGACGTTTCGCCTTCCATCCAGAAGGCTTCATCAGTTCTGACTGACTGGCTGGAGTTGCAGGCTTATAACCACTGTGGTTTACTTAACATATCAATTTAATGTTCACAGGCAGTGGTTTTTGTGCACCAAATTATCCGATCCACAAATTTTTCTGGGTGGGGGTGAAGTGCAGTGGATAATGTTGCATAGCACAAAAGAACTAAGATGTGCAGGGAGATGAGAGGTCCCAGGTGTCTCCAACTACAACGTGATAAGCTCCGCCTCCTGTTACCTGCTGTGAGATAGATAACCACAGGGGTGCAAGTGGCCATGGGGCCATCTCAGTAATATTTTAGCAGTTATCAGGATTTAAGGTTTTATTTTCTCATATGTATAATAACTATTACCAGTCGTCACTGCAGATTGTTTTAGATAAACTGTAGCTTATAACTGACATAAAAGCTGGAGGTTTTTAATACATGTATTTGTTTTTCCAAATCTAGTAAGTGACCCTTTCTGTTACATCAGCTCTTCTTCAGCCTATTTACACTTTATTGATTTCATTGTCATTAGCTCAGCAAATCATAGAACCTTTTTTCTTTTCTTCCATGATTAATTTGATCACAGATTTTAATACCAGTCAAGGGTTTAAGTCCCAGCAGAGAAAAGCCTCTGTGGTTGAATAATAGCTTGAAAACTAGTGGCTTTTCAAGTGCTGTCAGACAAGAAGGCAAACAGCCATATGGTCTTGTGCGCATTGATTAATTAATGTGTCACAAAGTGTTTAAGGTCAGAAAGTTCCTCAACTAAAGGCTCAAAGAACACAGCGTGATAGCTCTATTTGTGGCACTATATTCAAGTCTCAGATAATGTTCTTAACTTTGTCAGAGGCTGCAGAAAAAGCACAGAAAAATCACTTACAAATAATACATAAATAGTACCTTGATATGGTACTTATATTATTATATTGAATAAGATGTGATGTCCTTGGGTATATATGAGACATGGAGGGAAATGAGTTTAAGTATAAGCAAAAAAAAGACACACAAGAAGAGTTTAAAACAGTCACAGGGAGATAATTAGAGACAGGGAACAGAAGATGGTGTGTGGCAAAAATCGTGCCAGACTGAAAATCACAGTTTTGTAAGGGCAGGGTTGGCACTGTACTCACAGAGCCAACCAGAACATTTGATGTTTCTCTGTTGGAGGCTCCTCTAATGCCTTGGGAGTTTAAATAAAGCCAACCTCGGAGGATCCTGGGAGTCTGTCTTGAGGTTTTTACAGAAAGAGTGCCAGGCAGTAAAATCTAATTATTATCTTCGATTTAACAAGGTCACAGCACTATTCCTGGGTATGAAAGAGTTTGAAAAGTCAGACACTGTGCGACAAAGTGCACAATTTAATTCCATTTTCCATTGTACTTTGCTGCCTTGTCAAGCTGCCGTGTTACAAATTAGCATCTCTAGATGATCTTTTTCCATTTTATTTTTATTTATTTGACCTCAAGATCTCTTCTGTGCAAAAACCCTGGTCTAAATGGCAGAAAAACAGGAGCGTGGACGACCTGTAAACATATTAAATGCACAACCCAAAACTGAAACAGCAGATTTAAAGCACAAGCAGTCCTTGAAGTGTCCAAAAATTTGCATATTTGCATCCGTTTCATTCTGAGCAGACAGAGCTGCCCACATAAAAGCTTTGTACACCTGGTTCATGTACCGAGAGACTAGTTTAAGGATATATTAGAAATCAGAGACTGCTTATGGATTTATGCACAGACTTAGGACAGTAATTACTTTCTCACATCAAACAGTAATTATTTTAACCAGCAGAAGACTTAAGGCTTCATGCTGAGCAGAATGCAGCACATTTAATGAAATAGCTGAAGCATTTATACTGTACTCTGTATGTAGTGTTAATAACTTTTTGATCAAAGTCTCACTTCAGACATCTTGATTCCATTATGTGGCAATTCTGTCATATTTATACTAGTGACAAGATCCTCTGCAAGGTAAGTGCTCACTTTTTCTCCCTAAGCTGCATTAACAAGTGACTATAAGAGGGGTGAGACATGAAAATGACCTCAGCTATCATTTAAAAATATTCAAAAAAAACTTTGAAAAGCCAGAGGAAGTTTGTGTTTCATTGCAGTTTGTCATGATAAAGACAGCAGTCAAAACAAAGTTTACAATAAAAAGATTAATATATTGTTCAAGAAACAACAGACAAAAGTGATCAATTCTGATTAAATTATTTATATTTTATTTGTAATTGTGCAGCCATAGCAAATCAAACACATTTGAGAATTAGCCCACTACGCTAAAGCCTTTGTTTTATTGTAGTTTCATGCCACATTTCCCTTGCTAAAACACAATATATTTCCTAGATGAAAAGAGAATCTAGACCAATATAATCTGTTGTCCCAGTCCTAGAAAGCCTGCATGATCAAATCTTCTGTTTGGTCAAAATGTTTACATTTGATACTTACGTTAAAAATATATATATATGTTTTAGCATAGAAGAAAATTTGAATAGTTTCTACTAAAAACTAAAACCCTTTGTAACACTGACCATCTGTGCATTATGATAGAATGACATCCATCACTTTTCTTTTTCCTCTCGCTCACTGTGACCATAATGAGAACTGCAGGATTCTGCTGGAAGGAGGATTATGTAAGAATTCACCTGTGAATAAGTTGAAAGGCATCGCCCCAGGTTAGTAGATTGGTGACTGAAGTTGGGTTACTGCACTGATGTAAGGTTTCATACAGGTTGGGTCATTATTAGACTTGTTAACCAGCAGCACAATGACTTGGAAGTCAGTGCTGCTGAGACAAAACAGTAACTATAATCTCCTGGAATGTGTGATTGTTTAAAGACATTTTGACATTTGGTTTAAATATCTCTACAGCAAATAGTTTGCAAACAATGACACAATATTTTACAGCTATGCATCAAGTAACCTTAATTTTAGGATTCATTAGGATCATTTTTATCATCATTGTCAAGAAAATGCAAATTTACAATATGCACCATTACATTCAATATATCCCATGTTCAAAAGATGCTTTAGTTGGATGTTGGACTTTAAAAAAAACAAAAAAAAAAAGAGAAGCATGTTTAGCAAGGTTTTACTGTCATCTGGTTTACTAATTAAACTCAGATTTAATTTTGAGGTTATTTTAAAAACTTGTTCCAACAACACCATCAGCTGTTGTACTAGCACTGACCTCCAATAACCTACTGGTTTGAGGAAATGTAAAAATCCACTCCACGTCTTAATCAACTGCACTTATGGTCTTCACTCTCTATCTTCTGTTCACTTGAAGAAAGCTCAACAGTGCGAAAGACAAACAGGAACACTCTGTATACCTGTGGGACAGAGGATCAGGTCACCGAGTGCATGCGTGCTTTTGACTGGTGGAGAATGTGCAGTGCATGTGAAAGCGTGTGATTCTGTGTCACTGTGCACATGTGTCCTCAACTGGTGTATAGGCATGTGCAAAATCAGCAGTAGTTCATATTCCATTGGTGCGCGTTACTGTGTGTGAATATAAGAGGTGTATACGACATCTGTGCACGGTTGTGTCTGTATGAGAGAGGTCAGTGTAAAGCTGACAGGTTGTGCACCATGGCAAGGTCACAGGGAATACAGCTGGGATGACTGAAGAAAGGAAGCAGTCGGGGGGAAACTGTATGACCTAGCCTATGGAGAGGAAGACTTTGAAAGATGTGCAGTCACAGCACTCAGTAGCATCAAGAGAGGAGAGATGCCATGTTGTTTTACATCAGCTAAACCACAGGCATGTAAACAACATTTTTCTATTTTTGTCTGAATCCGTTTCTTGCCTTTTTTCTGTAAGACGTTCAGTTCCCCTCAGTTTTAAAAAACCAAGATACAACGTATCAATAAACCAACATTTATTTGAGACATATTTAATATTGAAACTGAACTTGAAACATTTATTTTGCTTCAAGCAGAAGAAACTTTTGGATTAACTCATAGTGGATTGGATTTGGATTAACTCACTCAACTCACCTGTGGCTGAAATGTGAAAAACATGATTTTGATTTTATTTCCAAACACAAAGTGTATCAAGATTTGTTTGTGCAGGGTTGGGCCACCTCAACTGCCCCTGTGTGCTGCCCACTTGTATTATCGCAGTCACTATGGTATATCCATTTGCAAATTATAGTTAGATACCATTAACGGTTAGCAGAGAGCTACTGTGACCAAATTCAGTCACGTTTATAATAAGTATGGTGATTATATGATTATATAAGTCCGGTAACAAACAATAAAAAAACTGCTTCATAACCCCTGTAAACATGCTTTTGCAATAATGTTGCTGCACCACTGAAAGCACTGAAGCTCATTGATACCAAAAAAAAAAAAAAAAAAAAAAAAAAAAAAAAAAAAAACTGTCTGAGTTGACCATTTTGTGGGGTTGGGAAGCACCAAGTGCTTGATTAGTGAGGGGGTGGATAATTTGCTCTAATGTGAACTGAATATTACGTATTTAAATGTGACTCATAAATAATTTTTTTTTTTTTTATTATAAATTTGTTGCGATTCATGTTAAGGTAAATAGTTATGATTTGATTTAATTTCTTTGTGTGTATTTGGTTGTGATTAGGATCAGGCTCCCCTACTGAGTGATAGGAGCAGAGGGCGGAGCAGTAGCAAGTTATAAAATGGCTGCCAGCCCTTATTATTGGTTCAACGGAGTAGTAGCATGGGATGACTGCAGGAGGTGGTAATGCAACGACAGGATGCAAACCGCTGTAAAACCCCAAAGAAAAAGAAGAAGATTATTGGTTCAGATGCAAGGACTTGAGGTTAGCGGTGGTTCGTTTCTTGTGTTTTATCATGTATTACCCATATAGAATTCCTTCTGGTGCCCTTCTATGGATCTCATATACAGTAAAAAAAGTTTATTTGGCAGTCTCATTGGAGTTTGTGCATGACCTTTGCTACCCGAGAGTTGGCGACACAGAGAGGCCATAGCAGGAAGTGAAGGATGGAGAGAGGACATACAAGCAGAGGGTAAGAAAAGGGAACATGTTGGCTCTGTCCTTCAGTGTGCTTTATCATATGAGATGGAGGGAGAGAGATGCAGTGTGTGTGTAACGCCGACATAAGGCTGTATCTCTCACCTGTACAGTAATACTACATTGTAAACATCAATAGATGATGAAACTGCATTTTGTTTAGATTTTTTTCTATCTACAGTTAATACAGTGTGTACAGTTACTGCGACATCACTCAATAATACTTCAGTGACTTTCAGTGTGCCCCAGTGTAAGAGTTTCACCTCCATCAACAAGCCTTGATAGAGTAAATATTTGCTTGTATTGCTTGTGTTGTGACAGGTAATTTTAATCTACATAATTTGACACTGTACAAATTTGGCTGACATTGCACTTTGCAGCAGTTCTTGCCCTTTCAATCAGAGGCAGCATATATGACCGGTAATGTGCACAAGCTGGTGACCTTTTGTTTACAGAGCATGGCTCAGCCTCCCTGCCTTGAAAATATGAGCAAGCTGCCAACATGAATGGGTTTTTCATTGGCTTACATGTAATCAGTGCCTGGCAGAATATGTGTTTTTTGTTCGCCACGTTATAGCAGTATGTGAACATTTATAGGCTCTGTGTTCCAGTTAGATACTGTCAATACGGACCAAAGATGTGTCCTGGTTACAGACAAAACTGGAAACATCAGACTAAAGGATATTCACTCTGTAAAATAAAGTAACAGAAAGGGCCCAATCGGTATTAATATTTATTTATTTTAGCACATCGCAATACAGGGGACATTCAAACTGAAGAAATGCAGTTAGTGTATAACGACAGATTACCAGTGGAAAATAAGGTTTTGCATCTGGATCAAATGAGGCAAAAAACAAACTAAAAAAAAAACATGTATCAAAGGTGTTCCAAAATGTAACAAACAGAAACAAACACATTAAAATGGCAGATTTTTACAGTTTTAACTGTTTCTTAGTTTCCCAGACAAGAAGTCTCTCTATACCAGCAGGTGGCAGTAGATGGTATTTACCACTCAAAAAGAGAAAGCAGAAAAAGACAAATTACTGCGGATATTAAACCCTAAACCAATAGTTTATAGCTGCTTCTAATTGAGAACATGTGTGATAAGAAGTTGTAAATGGCACTAAGGTTCATTTCTCTTCTCGTGCAGTGATTCGTTAAGCTGAACAGCCAATCAGTGATCTTGCTCACTGACAGGTTCACCAGTGATTCAACATGGTGAACTGACTGGAAAAAGTAGGCTGACAGATGCTCACCGACACTGGCCGATGGTCAGCTTGCTGAGTCACAGCCCTAAAGGTAAGGCAAAACAAATTACTGTATATAGGATGATGGTACCTAATAAAGAGTATTGTATTGTTGATTTATTTGATGATCTGTGGCATTTAAAACCCAGTATGTGTAGCATCTCCAACCCTATCTATTATAGACTTATATACTGCTCATTTGCAGCAGCAAATACATTTCAAATACATATTGTATAAGCACCTGGGTTACATTTGTCATAATGAGGAAACACTGCTAAATAATACATTAGCAAAGTCACTAAATGTTGATGCTACACATAGCATGACAGTATTGTTGGACCTGCTAAAGTATTTTTAGTATACAGACTTGAAACTCTACTGACAGTCCTTAGAAGTAGTTCTGCTTTTAACCAAAATATAATTTTTTTAAAAAAACTGATTAAATTTGAGTCATGGAGACGCACCATCTCATAGCAGCTTAATGTGAAACTCGACTAACTTCTTCCTCAAACCTTCAAATAAATGACTTTACAGACAAATGCCTTTTTGCAGTATATTGATAATGTGCTGCTGCATACAGGAAACCCAAACTCCAGGATATTGTTTACAGAAAGAAATGTGCCTTCAGGTTATCACAAAGGCAACACTCTGGATGTTTGCCTGCATATTCAGAATTCCGACTTGAGAGTAAGATGACTTAAAGGTACAGAGAGGGAGAGAACAAAAAGGAGGGGGAATGAAAAATGCACAATGTTTGTGTCTGTGCATGTGGTTCAGTTCACCACAAATGCATCAACATGACATGAACTACGTCTCCACCATGAGAGACAAATGTTTTTTTTGTGGGATAAAATAAATGTATATGACTAAGTAGCATAGGCTACAGTATTCTCAGTTTATTGCAGGTTTGCTTTATGACAGTGGGAAGAGAACTGTCAGTGGTGTAGTGCAGTTTCTTCACACCTGGCTGGATGTTGGCAAATGATTATTTTATATACGGTGCTTATGTGTTTTTAACATTGTCAGTTTCAGTCTCACATGTTCCCTGTCCTTCTTGTCTTAGGCTGAAAAAAGCTTCTCTAACAAGGTGAAAAAACAATTTGAGGAAGTGCCGAGGGTGCAAAAAAGAGTGCATGTGTGAGAAAGATGTTCAGGACTTGGTGTGGATAGTTTAACGTGGGGTATTCCATAGAGGTCAGTGAAGTGTTGCAAACACACTCAGACTGTGGCAAAACTCATCCTCTCTTCATTTTCTCTGCCTTCCCTTCTTCTGCATCTTGTGTTAAGTAGACACCACATTTAAAGGTCATATCTCAGCATCCAGTACCTGGGATCTTGACTTCATGGAACAAAATGGATGAGAAAGAAAAGGGAAAGAATAAAAGTTTATTCAGGGTTAAAAATATGTTAAAGGAGAAGTCAGAAAAGTCTATAGCAAAACAGACATAGAAACTCTGGTAGTTAGAAGTAAATTGTCAAATTTTGAGTTGGGTTACCATGGTAAGGCATTTGTCATTGTCACAACTGGAGTGCATTTTCATTTTAATCATACAGTATGAAATCTACTTTTATTGCAACAGAAAGGATTCTCCTGGAGAATGAAGATTTCTTTTCTATGTATACACACAACTGGATTTCTAATTTACAAGAGCAGATATACAGAAAATAAACTATAGGCACAAAGGAGTAAATAACAAGGTATTTTAACAGCTTTTTCATTTTTTTAATGATGCCTGTTCAAAGTCAAAAGTCTGTCAGACTACAACAATGTAGCACAAAAGTCTTAATATCAGACTCATCTACTGTGATAAAATATACAATAAACCAGAAACCTGATATTGCTTGTAAGGGGGCCTGTCACTCATCTTTGTGCACAGGCTTTAGGTTATGAAACTAAAGTAAATAATCAGTTTCTGTTCTGCATAACATCTAGAAACAGTACAAAGTGTAGGTCATCAGGATTGTGAGAAGCCCTAACCTCCCAAAAATCTAAATATTGAGCCAAACTGTGAATTTGGAGAATTGTTACACCCCTACCTGCACTATGTGATTAGAGAATAACTTCAAATGCATGTAAACTCAGTCCATAAGGACCTTCACCTTCAGATATTTCTACATTTATTCACCATGCCACCCTTAGAGAGGTGACACAAATAACACAATGGGTTGTGGGCCTGTCCTACTGTGTTCAAAGCACAAGGCTTGAGGGCAGATGTATAAACAGAACATGTCACTATAAACCGTACAAAAGTGAGTCAATAAAACAACACTAGGAGAAAAGACAAGGTCGACACACTTAAACATTTACACTGCTGGTACTGAGGCATGTATCACAGACTACACATCCAGAGGCAATGCTGATGCTGATACTGTAGAATCCGGAGACTTCGATCTGATATCAAAATACAGCCAGTGATGGTAGGATCATCCTGATTTCAGACTGTTATATTCTTGCATGAGACAGTTGAGAAAGGGAAAATGGAAAAGAAACACTATCACAGACCACTATACACATTCCAATAGCTTATAGTCATTTAAAGGGGTAACTACAAAAAGCAGCTAATTTCAGCTGGTTACTGAAGTCTTAACTGTCAGCTGTGTCCTGTTATTAAGTAGTTAAATGCTCAGAAGGTCCTAGAGATGCGAGATCCAGCACAATAGCTATTCCAAGGTGATGCTGTACTATTTGACATGTTGTGAAATATACACTACAGAGTTCCCTCTCCACCTAGTGGCAGCTCTAACAGCAAATGAAATGGGCAACAATTAAAAAAAATAAGTAAATCTGTGGAGCTACACACACACCAGTAAATCATGAACTGAAACAACTGTTCAGGTACTGAAAAAGCATCAACATTCAGGTGTCATGGGGCACCAAGGTGTAAAAAGGTTTGTGTGTACATACAGAGGAAAATCTTGGCGGTTTGCATGGCTGAAGGGGACTGTGACAGTTTCAGCCCCAGGGCATCATTTTCCTGACACAAAGTCAGTCTGCTGCTACAGTAGAAGGTTGGTGTGTGTAGTTGTAGTAGTTAAAACACAAACACACACACACACACAAAAGCGAGTAGAGTGGAAAGTATTAACTCAAGTAATTAGTTCACTGTTTTACATGACAGATTTAAAATATAAAGTCAGATGTGTGTAAAAATGTGGCAGTAATATTATGTGGTCGATTAAGTTTACATTCTCACACACAAGCTCAAATTAACTTTTAAATTATATAAACCAGCCTCTTATCAGTTTGAATCCACATTTAAACCCTGTAGATGTAATGTACCTGTTCCATAAATTACCAAGCAACCACAGACCTGCACCCACCACACACACAAACACACACATAGACAAGGACGCAGCTGTGTCGTGTCCCACTTTTGAGTTGAACACTGACGTCATTTCTCTGTGAAATGGCTCTTGCTGAAGCACATTACGGCTCCCACGGTGAGTCTCTCACACTCACACACACACACACACACTACCGTACATATGCAGAGAGAAACATTTTATTGGCACATGGAAACACATCATGTGCACATGCTCAAACACACATAACAAGTTCCCATTCCTGCTTAGCATATTTTAACCTTGTGTTATGTCTGGGTGTGTGGGCTGTTTCCATCCACACATCAGCTCCATAGGCAGCGTCTGTTGAGAAAAGCTGAATAATTATCTCCCTTTTTCTTCTTTCCATCTTTCTTCTTTATTTGTATTCTCTCTCTCTCAGCCTCTCTCTCTTTTATAATTATTTCCACAACAATGATTGGGCCAGTTGATTAAAAAGAGTCTTGTGGGAGCTGTTTCCTGGCTAATGGCATCTCTCTTCTACACACTGAGTACACACACCCTGTGAAACAACACGCTATACGCAACACACATCCTGCACACCCTCTCAAATACACATTTCGCATCCATACACAAAAGACATGCAGACACACAAACATTTGCTGACTAATGGCATCTGAGATGAGCAGAACTTCACTTTGGAAAAAATGCGCACACACACACAGCACTTTGTATACTCTTTTGTGTGTGTGTGTGTGTGTGTGTGTGTGTGTGTGTGTGTGTGTGTGTGTAAATATGCATTGAACCCTTTCAAACACATCCATTCAGCAGTGATGCAAGATGTGTTTGCAATCCGTTTTATTTTTCATAATACCAAACAATATATTTATCTATATTTACCTATATTTATCTTTATCTATGTAACAATAAAATTAAGGTATATAGTTTTCCAAGAACAAAATTTCTCCTATTTTATTATCAAATGTAGGTTTTAACGCATTTTCATATTTCTGCATTGTGTTTTTATTAGCATTTTACACTGTGCCTCAGCCTTTTTTGGAAACAGGATTGTATCTGACCATCACTCCCTTTCCTGACAAATACCCCTGTTCCACCAAACCGGTTCCAGGGATGGTTTGGAGCTAGTGCTTAATTTCGCACAAATTCTTTGTTTCCACAGCCAAATAACCGGCTCTCGGCCAGGAAAACTGGTTTTAGCCTGGCATCAACTCTTTGTTGGACTACAGCTAAGAACTGATTGCATCTATGGCTGTAGGCTGGACTATTACAACCAACAACATCAACTAAAGCTTTGTTGTAAAGATAAAAATGTGTGTATATTTAGATTTGTTTAACAGCAGCGTGACTGTGCAAAAAAACTTGGTGATTGCTAATTAGCAATCTAACCATTAAAGCCAACGTGGGCTAACATTAACAGCTGATGTTTAGTTTTAATAACAATGAAAACGTATTAAACATAATAGCTGTGCATAGTGATTACAATAAGCAATTGTGTGAGTTTAGGCTCACAAACTAAATGTACTTGTACAGAGGCGCTGAATTGGTTGTGGTTAAAGTTAGCAGTGCTGTGAAGATGTGTAGCATAATGACTGAACAACATGGCTCTCGAGCCTGTGAAAAAGCAAACAGCTTCTTACATGGCTCTTAAGTTGAACAAACTTTGATGATAGCTGGAATAGGCTCCAACATGCCCGTGACCGCCTAAGTGGTTCAGGAAATGAATGGATAGAAGTTAGTGTAGTGACATTAGGTTTTAGTATTTATAAAGGTTGCACAGTATAATGACAAAAGTAAACTCTGAGAACGGGAGGAATACATGACTCTCAGTATGCAGTGTTGCAGTGGCCAAGCTGCAGGCTGGAGGAACAAATAGGAATTTGTAGAAATGTGCCACCAAAAGAGGACTCAAGGTTCACGCCAGCATTGTCAGCCACTCAGTCAGCAAATCTGGGTCCACGCTACAGCTACAGTGTTTCTGACTCAAAGGCTGGTCAAAACCCATTATTTACCCAAAGGGCCGTATCAAGCAAACCAACAAACCCAGATAAAAACAACAAAGTCCATATATAACCCAGAAACACAAAGTGGGCTATAACAGCTGAGACACAACATATATAGTTTAAAAATTAATAAAATATTAGTTCTTGCAGGTTTAATATTAATTTGAAACTGGTCTTCCAGTCCAGGGCTAATATGAAAATGTGTACTGACAAATCTGATCAGGTAGAAAACAGAAAACATGGCAATGATCCTAAATGATAAAGGAGTTGTGGGTACAGTGTGAAGCTCCTGGTTTATAATATAAAACAATTCCCCTTTATACCCTTCACACAAGCCTGTTTGCTCTTAATCCAGCTCTTTTGGCTACTATTTAAAATCTAATCTAGAAGCCTGCCAACATTTTTAGTCACGGACTCATTTGTTTTCAGTAATTACACTAATATGCCAAAGTTAATGTGATAATGATTAATTGGTGTTAATGTACTGGAGGAACAATCTTCCAGTTTGGCTTGTGTCCCAGCTCGTTGTGGTGTGTTTTTTTTGTTGTTGTTTGTTTTTTTTCCCCTTACCAAGTCCTCAATATGATAATATAAAGAATTTTCTCACTTATGTCTTCTTTATGCCTAATATATACACACAATAATCTTTCCTCTCCTTTTGAGTGGTGTCTTCTTCAGCTCCACTGGCTTTGTCTGCTCAAATTGGCTGCTGAGAAGTGGCTGTGCTTAAAAAAGACACATAGGTTGTACTTTTCCCCTCCTTCGCCAGTTTATTAGTCCTCAGCGCCCCCTTTTGTCTCTGTCTCCATCTCTGCTTCTTGCTGTTCATCTCTTCATCTTCCCCACAGATAACTCTACCGGTAATAGGTTCCAGTGGAGGTGGCCTCCCGCTGAGTGACAGCTTTACTACATATTCAAAAAGAGGAAAAGGATCCGAACGCTTTCTTCCATACCTGCGTTCTGCCTTCTGCTGCTTTTCAAGCTTCTCTGATTTCTTTATTGTATTTCTTGTCTATTCTGCTTTCTTGCTTTCTCAGTGCTTGCTTGCTGATTTCTCGCTCTGTGGTTTTTCTCTTATCTTTATTTGTCTCTCTTCCCTTTTTTCCTCACCACTCCTCTGTTGCTTTTATCTTGTGATACACCCTGGGAGCCATCAGTCTACAGTATGTAATGCTATACATGCACTTCCTTCAGTCGTTAGCACTGCTGACTTACAAACTGTATGTCAGACTTGAACCTGCAAGACAGCAAAGTTGCAGGAAGTAGAGAAAACGAGAAACACATGAAGTAGATCGATAAAATAAAAAAGGGAAATGAAGACACTGATGAAAAACACTTTAGGAAACTGGTGATTAAGCATCTGCACAGACTTGGAATCCGCTTAACTGTATTTCTGATTCTGTCATTTCATGTGAAAAACACCATGAGCGGATTATAAGAAAGTCCCTGGGCTCATATTAGTAAAAGGCCCCCCACACAGGAGTGAAAGACAACACAACTAAAAATGAGGCTGTGATTAAATTCTGTGTTTATCTTTGATTTTCACGTGTCTCTTTCAGCTAAATTGTCAAAAGTATGTGGTGATTTTGTGTCTGTTTTGGTTGTCCTGTCTCAGATCATTTTCTAACCCCAATGTGGTCATTTTGTGTCACAGCTCTGTGACTTACAAGACAGACAGGGCAAAGATCATTTAATGCTTACTTTGTAGACTAATGCTTACAACATAGATTCAGTTTTCCACCCATAAACAGGACAGAAATCCAAATATCTATTTTCATCAAATTTGATTTAATATAAACAGGCATAAATTCTAATGTATTCACTGAGTCCTCTGTTTGTCACTGAACTGCAGAGTAAATCTGCAGTTAGACTTTGGCTAATTGATGTTTTTATAATAACAATATGTTGCCTGGTGGAATAAACCATCCCAGGACACAGCAGTGTCTTTTGGGGTTCTCTTATTCTGAATAAAAATAAAATTGGGATTAAAAAAAAACTGACAGCAGTGGCAGAAATTTGAGGGAATACTGACGGTTCAGCACCTCTGTCAAAGTATATATGGCCAGTCACCATACAGACTTCATACAGCTCATGCTCTGGATCTTTCTTGACATCTATGTTAACAGCCAAACAATACAACAACATGAGACACTATCATCCAACAGCTCATTTGCATGAAACTCTCCTGAATGCTTCTAATATTTTGATGCTACTGTCCCATTTTACAGCATATTTACCTTGACCAAACGTCTGAGGCACTGCATGTCCTCACAACTCTACGTTTGTCCGCAATTCATGCTTCAGCATGTTTTAGGTGTACACACAAAATAAATTATAATCTACTGCCCTCAAATGGCTATGTTCACACTGCAGACAAAAGTGGCCCAAGTCAAATTTTTTTCCCCCATATCTGATCTTCATATTTTTTTGTGACAGTTTGAACAGCGACATGTGACATGAAGTAGTTTCTGGCCGCCAAGTGTGGAACGCATCTCAAATAGCACCTTTTGTCTATTAATATTCCCACCTACACACTGGAAATATTTAAAGACCCTGGGACTGCAACACCCATTAACAATGCTCTGTGAACGACACAAATAAATGCCAGCATGAATATCAACCAGTAATTCTTTCTGTGTCTGAGTTGTTTAGTCTTAGAAAATGATCGGTTGCAGTTGGAGTGTTTACTTTTGGTTTCATTTGCCAGTTTGTTTCAAAGAATAAGCCCAGAAAATTGTTGGCCTAATAACTAGCAATGCACAGTGGACCACAGGTGTACAAAATAAAACAACACTGGAGTTTGACTGGCATGTAAAGACAATGTGGACCCTGACAAGTTGTTGTTTTAATTCCATATTTTTACCCAATTTGCCATTAACATGTCATATTAAACATCAGATGTCTGATCTTTCCCCTGATCTTTCCACTGTCTCCTGCGGTGCTTACAGTCTGCCTGTTAGCTTTAGCTCAAAGGGTCCGTCTGTTTCAAGTGCCATGTAGCACACATGGTTAGTGGATTGATCTGTATTAACAGGATAAAGGGGCTCCGATGTGAGAATGTAGTGCTAAACCAACAAACCACCAATGAGGGCTGCCCATCTCATTTCAGTAAGTCATACAGCCGCTGACATAATCCAGTCCACCAGCTGTCCTGGACTTTGACAAAATGTCCATATTATCTGCTTTCACATGCATGACAGGAGGTATTCACCTGCAAAACTCAACAAAAAAAACACCATGAGCAGCAGAAATGATCAATTATCATAAAAATACAGCAGGAGACACAAACATTCTTAAACTGGACACACAATATAACGAGTCTCTACACAAGATCAGTGGCAGAGACTCTTGTTGTAATCTTTGCACCTTTGGATTTAACCTACTACAGTTTCATTTTGGTTATAACCTTTTAATGGTCGGCCCTGAAAGTGCTCATAATTTCATTTTCACATGACCAGTTTTTCGAATGTCATGACAGCTTCCTGATACTTGACAAAATGGGAGAACTAATACTGTTTTGAACAATTGTTGCAATTGTTTTATGCTTGTACATTTATTCACTTATATGAACTAAGTGCTTTACCATAACCATTAAATAAGTTTACTACATGCTGTATGCTTCAGTTGCCATGAGCAGATGCTAGCTATTGTAGGGGGAAAACAAATGAAATCCACTGCCATTAAACATTTAGCACATACTTTCATTTTGCTTTGACTTGGCAGCCATGTTCAATCAAGACATTTTCTCATTATGCTGATATAAAACATCAACCGGGCAGCGGTATATTTCCTCCGAAACACATTTGCCGTGTTTTCTTTGCTGCAAATTACAGCCGTCGTGTGTGAATATCATTTCTAGGAGACTGGGTCGGTTGATGGAAGCTGCTCAATGGATGCATGATTTTTCAGGCTTTCTCACAGTAGCATGCTCGATCATGCACGATCATGAGACGTGTATTACAATATTACATACTGCTGATCATGTGTAGGATGAAAGGAGAATACAAGAAAAAGGAAGACAGAGAGGCCAGATGCAGGTCAGTGTTGCATCGAGGGAGCTCATTCATCAGCTGGGACAAAGGGAATAAGTAAAAGGAGGGAGCCAAGTGTGAGTGTAAGAGAGCATCAGGGAAAAACCCTGTGATTGAGAGAGGATATACGAGCGTTTAAAAAGAGAGACGGAGGGTATGGCTGATCAAATTAAAGAGCAGTCGGATGCTGGTTTGACATTAACCGAATCCCTAATGAAGGTGAGAGCAGATGATTGGTTGGGCACGCATTCCGATGAGGTCTGCCACAGCGATAGTTGCTGGGGTGACCTTGGTCTCCAAAGGACAGACTCCAACTCATCTGGCATTTCTAATTGGCTACATGGACGGCAGCCAGGTACTGTTGCCCGTTAATGGACATGACGACATACGGCGTAGATCAGGGTAAAAAGGACACGAGAGCGAGGGGATGCCATTCCGAATAGCAAAGAGGAAAAAGTTTAAGGCCAATTCATGCTTTATGCATCCAAGTGACCGCTAGCGCATCCAATATAAATTTCAAATGACAGAAATTTCATCACTTTATATTTATACGAGGATTGGGAGGCCTCTGCACAGAGGTCTTTGTGAAGCCTAGAACATTTTGTCCATGTTGAATGTGAGTACATGGGCCAGACAAGTGAAGTAGGTGCTTATTTCATGCCTCAAAGGCATGTAATTTTTTATATCAACTTCACTGACACGATTCTTGGCTACACAGAAATATTCTACACATTTTCTTGCTGTTGTTCTTATTGGCACTTGAAGGGGAAGTAACAAATTTCAGATGTCTTTCTGTGAACCGAAACAAAGACTACGGCCACAACCCTTCGCATGCTGTTTCTGCCCTTCAGTGCACACCTCTACAGCCAGTCTCCTAGCTACTTACACAAACATACACTGGAGCCCTGAACATATGTAGACACGGTATGAGTGAGCTGCATGTGAGAATGCAAATGTCAGTCAGACAGTCCAGAGGTTACATGGATCCCATGAGACCCCAGGTACAATGTCCAGATATTTTCTGGTGTGTAATAATATATTCCTCCTGCACACATGCCCCCTTTGACTTCTGTTTTTATATGAATCACTGTACAGATGTACTGCCACAGTGTCTTGGTTTATTTATGTAAAACCAGTAAACTACTACATTTGTGAAATAGCAACTCTGTACAGTCCAAAGTCTAAATAATGGGTCAATTATAACAATGAGAGAAAATATACAATTTCTAGAATACAATATATGATTTGTGGGCATCAAGGAGCCACTATTATTGTGCAGGAGAGGTGGGATGTTTGCTTAGAGCTATGGGTTGACTTAAAATATGTTTAGTAGCTTTATTACAGCAGTTTAATAGGATTTCACTGTCTTGTCTGTATAGTAGCTGTTACAGTTTAGTTAGCTTAGCTTAACAGACTAGAGACAGGTGTAAACAGCTACAACCTCACTTACTATAACGGTGTTTTTATAGTCTGGAGTCTAGAAACTGTCAGTTTTTAGTTTTATCATGTAAAATTAACTTCTAAAACATGGATCATTGAAACTACCTTTCGATAAACCTCATATGTATGGGACACCGAAGCTCCTGCTCTAATGTTTTTACCCCAGTAGCCCCAATTTAAATTGTCTGACCATCCTTGTTTTGGATCAATTACAGCCAATCGGGAGTCTTTGATGTGTTTTTGGAGAAAATGTTGAATTTGAGCAGTTTGTGATGATGAATATCTTTCAGTTTGTTTAATTCACTTTTAATATTTCACTAGTGTAAAATAAATAGGGGTGACAGTGTCGCAGTGCAGTTGCCCCTTAATGCTGGGATTAGTGGTTCAAGACCCAGCTGCTGCCATGTGCCGAAGTGTCAATGGACAAGAAGAGTGCCATTCTCAAGCCAGTGTAAAAACCTTGCAAAATCACAGTGTGTACTGTGGTCCGCTGTGGCGACCCCAAGTACGGGATAAGCAAAAACAGACAACTACGACTAGTGTGAAGTAAATAATAAATCACTGTGGTAACTTAAGTAATTTTCTAATTGAATTGAATTGAATGTTTTAGACAGGTGGCATTGAGGTTACCCAGACTTTACCCTGCAAGCGCCTTAGAACAAAGTCCAGTCAATATTAGTTATGCAATATTAGATATGAGTGGTCTCAATCGCCTCATCTCCACCAGATGGCAAATAAGCACATTCCCCAACATTCCTACTCTTTATTCTTTTTATATCATAATTTCATTAAACAGGCATATCAAGCATTGCTGCAGCTTCTACACTGGCTGAAGATTACTCTGGCACTATGGACAGCGAGTTATTCATTCAGTGAATTGAAAACATAATGACAGTTATATTTAATTATAGGCTAAATGTACTACCTAGTGTAGCATTAATTCGCTGAATAAAACCCTAATTATGATTTATTTAGTCTTGGATGTAGGGTGTATAAAAAAAACACTCATGGTTGTCATATTGATGTGGTCACTCAGACCTATGGGCGGTGAATTTAATTCATAATGCCCTTATATGGAGACAGAGGAGAGCGAGCAAGACAGTAACAAGTAAGTACATGGTTCAAAGTGCCAGACATGAAACCATCTTATCACAGCTACAGCTCACATCAATTAGAAACTTTTTTTTTTCTGAAAGCCAGTGTGGAGCCAATTTTCCCTTTACATCCACTGAGTTCTCTTCTCGCCTGGCTTGTTCCTGTCACAAAAGTAGCAGAGCAGGGGTCTTTTACTCATCCCTGACCAACTAAAGGAGCTATTCTTTGGTTTGTAATTCACTAACAAGAGCTGGATAGGTTGATTATGGGCCTTGGCGTTTCACAAGTTTTATACTGGTTTTATTAGAAGTAAGAGAATAGAAAATGCAAATGAAACAAAGCACTGTGTAAAATGGATCTAATTTTTTCTTTGCGTTTTGTGGTTGTCAATGTAAAAATTTCTCTATTTGTTTTACATTAATATAATTCCAGTGATTCAAAGGGCATAATCTGTTGTGTCACCTGGAAATCCTTACAAAAAAAGTAGTATACTTAAGGTTTATTTTATTAAGTATACTTAAATATAGTAAGTATACTTCTATGTATTATTTTGATACTTCTTGGGATTTATTGGCCCACTTTTTAGTTTACCTCTAATAAGTACATAAAACTATACTGAAGGTATACTTCTTCATTTTGTTTAAAAAACGTATACTAAAAGTATACTTGCATATACTTCTTTATGAATATACTTTGTAAGGGAAACTACTCATGTACATAATGCTTTTTCAATGTGTAAGCAGTGTGAGCTGCATTTAGTATATGAAATCTAAAATCAGAGGAAATTAATCCACAGGTTTTATCTCAGAGTCAAGCAGCATTTATAGCAGGTTCTACTAGCATTGTTTTGTATTCTGTTTGTGACATTCAACATATTTGTGTTGTGGGTGCAGTCGACACTGCAGCCTCTAGAGGCTGCAAGCACAGCTCCAGACTTGAAATCCTCCCGTCTTGGCAGACAGTCGGTTCAGACACAAGGTCACAGGATCAGCCTGTGAAGTCAGTCTGGGCTGTGTTCACTAAGTTGAAAGGTAGACAGAGAGAGAGTGAGAGACTCAGACAAAGAGACAGAAATGAAGAAAGACAGGAGTGAGTGTATCTTGTCAGTCACTCTCTGACCGCATGTGCTGACCACAGAGAAAAAGAGAGGAAGAAAGAGAAGCCATGTGTTGGCCAGTTCACCCTAAATCTTCCCCAAGAGAGTCTTCAGAAAAGACAGCCCCTGACTTCAAACACCTGACACTCCACGTCAGTGTTTTTTTTTCTTTCTTTCTAAATTTTCCTTATTGTCTGTCTTCTTTTTTTCTTTTTACCATCTTCCCTACATTTTCTTATTTTCCTTGGTGTTAGTCCAGAGAGGAAATGAAAGGATGATGAATGGAAGGAAATCCTGAGCTGTTTTATGATCATACATTTATCGCAACCAGGCAATGAACACAATGGAAAACGTGTACATACTCAGTCATACGTGAAGATGGAAGGAAAAAGGAGAAGAGAAAACAGCTGTTTAACCCAAAGCAGATGTACAGCATTTCCTTTAGCTCTGCTCATTCACAGAGTTAAAGGACCCCAGGGGAGCTGGATCTGTCAGACTCTTAATATTCCTGACGTATCTATAGAGTCATGGTTTGGATTTAAAACAACATACATCTTATTGATGTGCATCTTCGTGCCTACAGCCTCGTAAAACAACTTAAACAGCTGGCTTGAATGATTCTCACTTGCAAAATATTAAATACATAGACACGATCTTGTGACTCATGAGAAGTAAACACACTGCTGTACTGTTGTGTGACAACTGTGCAACTGTGGTGAAATCGGCCAACTGAGATGTCACTGAACAAACTCAGAATACTTTATTTAGGAATTCAGTGTTTTGAGTACTGCAAAAAAAAAATCTTATAACTGAACTTGAACTTTAAAAAAAGCAACGTACATTATGGATGACACATTTTGCAAAAACTAATGCCAGGTAAGAATTTGCATGACATTTTAGTAGTTAAATGCTGGAGTTTCATTAGTTTTAAGTAACAGAAGAAGGCTTTAGTTCACACTTTCCATATAACAACATTTCAAAAGTAGGAAACATACTGTAATAAAAATTCAGTAAAATCCTGGAAAAATAAAGCTGGGTGAACTGCTGCAACTTAAAATATGCATTTAATATGTAGGTAGGCAATGGGTAAATGAACAAGTTATGTTTCATTTATGGTGTCTCCGAAAATTTCACCAAGTAACTTTCATTTGTTTAAGCTTTCATGTACAAAACTTGAATATTTTAAACTTACAGTTTAAGATTTTTTAATGTTTTTTAATGCCTCAGAAAATATCACGGTTTTACAATTTTACATTATTGTTTGTTATTGTTTTTTTACACCAACGATTTAAGGAATGAAAATAGGAAAATAGGAAGGGTGTCCTAGCACCAGTGCCAGAAGAAGTATTTACATTCTTAACTTAAGTAAAAGTACTGTACCGTAAAGGTAATCTGTTTCTAAATCTATAATCTAAAAAGTTCATTCTTTATGTTCATTCTTTTACTTATGGTTGTTTTAGGAAACTGTAGACATATTCCAATTACAGTAAAATCAGCTTGTACATTTTTTTTCTTTAACAGATAAAATAAAGTTTTAAATGTAAATCCACCCTTTATCTGACCTTTTCCTATTCTTTTTTTTTATTCTTTCTTTTCATAGAAATGGAAATATTCAATGATGTCACTCACTAATATTTTAATTTCATGGTCCAAGTCACCCCAATATATTTCTAATGGGAGAGAAAGAAGGGAGGAATGTGGGGGAGAGAGGGAGGGAGGAAGGAAGGAACGGAGAAAGTGACGAAGGGAGAATGAAAGGCTGAGAGGAAACGGATGGGGAGTAATGGTGAATATGTGAGAAGGAATGAATGGAGGAATGATGATAACAAGAGAAAGGAGGAGGAAAGGGGAGGCAAGAAAGTTGAGAGAGATGTGGAGAAGTAACAAAGTGGGAGAGCAAGAAAGTCTGAATGGTTTCCATTAGCTTTGCTTAGTTGAGTCCAAAACAGTGTTAATTAATCTGTAACTTTCTTTGCAAAGTTTTTTATTACTACCCCATCACCTTGTCCCTTGACATTGACTGAATGGTTTATCCTTGACTCACCTCCATAGTGCTCTTTAAAACATATTATAGTCCTTAATAGCCAGGCCAAATTATACATTGATGTGGAGCTTATATTTTATTAATTTCCATTTTATGCAGACTTGGGTATTTCTTACTGCCATTTTTCACTATCGAGCCACAAATGGCTTAAAGACACCCATCACTGTTTTGTCAGTCTGTCCACCGGTCAGCCACAACGCCTGGTTCATTTGGTTTAAATTACATGTTTCTATAATATACATATGCCTGTTTATATATTTGACAGCAACTAGGTTATGTAGCAATTGGAAGGTGCAACTGCTCATCATCCTGGAGCACAATCATGCAGGTGATTGATCACCAGTTATAAAATCAGTGCAACTGAATCGGGACTAAATTTGTGCCAAATCCAGTGTCTGTCCAGTTTTAGTCAGTAGCTTGTTGTTGTTTCTACTTTATCTGCCATTAATATAGGTAAAACCAAGCTTTGGTGCTGTCACCTAATTTTGTTGCTAATCTAGTTCTCTGTCAAAGAGCTGCCTGTAAGTTGCTTGACAATAGGAAACAGTAATTCAATTCAAAGTGTGTCAAAGTTTTTAAACAAGAAATTTTACTTGCACCATGATGAGTCATTTTACTTGAGTACTATAATTTAATACTCTTCACATCTCTGTTCATAAATAAATGCAACCGGAATTTAGCTCCAATTTCCTGTGGCTTCTTTCAATCTAAAAATGTGAATGTACATTTTGTGTTTGAAGACAATTTCTTTGATTTCAGAATAAAAAAGTGAAATCATTTTATTATGTTAGTATTCAAATGTTGAGAGGGAATACTAACTCACCAGGCAAGCAATTGTAGCAATTTTGGCTATTAAAATATAAATAAAGTAAATATATCCTTAAAACTCTGGTTTTGTCAGTAGAAACTTTTCAGCTAAAGCTGATTAGTTCGTGTTGCTGGTCTGAGAACCTATGACTGACACTTCAGTGCCTTTCTGGCTAAAGACAGTGGCACATTTGTGCAGACAGGAACACGGCAGTCTAGCTTTGTTCAGACTGGTTATGAGCCAACTCAACAGTATGTAGAAGCTGATGTGTTGTCAGAACTGCCTCCATATTGTCCATCTGTCTCATATCCTCTACAGCTTCAGGTTACACACAGTAGCTATGACTCAGAATACTGTGGAGGACACACACACTTAGACACATAGACCCCAATCTGCCAGCTCCACAACAATGTGCAGTCCAGTCCAGTCAACAACACACTGACAACTCAGTTTCTTACTCTGTCACTCTTCCCTCTGCATTTGCGTCTACTGACAAAGCCAGTTGTTTATCTTATGCAGATTTACAGCTCCACTGAAGTTGTTGTGTGTTTACAATAATCCAGGATATATTTACAGCCTCATTGAAGTCATTCTCTGTCTGGCTGCTCCACTGACAGGTATATGGCAATGCTTTACTCTAATGCTGTAACATATCTTCTGTCACTACCACCTAAACACACACAAAAGAGCTTCATTGCAGTACTAAATCTAATAACTCTTAAATTAGATCTTCTTCATATTCAGTGAGTCTGAGGTTTCACTATTAAGAGGCCTGGAGTCCTATAGTGAATTTGTATCACATAGGTTATCTACATTCATCTGCTCATGAAAATACTCTTCATAACCATGGATGTCCTAAAACACCCTATGATAATATAATATAATATGATATAATATAATATAATATAATATAATATAATATAATATAATATAATAGTAGCACATTGTATGTTGTATGAAATAAAAATGAAAGGGTGCTGACGCTTTCACATAGCTCAAGCAGCAAAGGGGTGGGTTAGGGGTAGGAAGCACATTGTTAAAGATGTTATAATACCTGTATGAAGGCAGTGGCTGTGGTCCGTATGCGGCTGACTGACTCTCCAGTCCTAGCTAGCAGGTGAGGCCAGGTCTGGTCCAAGCAATGGGTCACCTCGGTCCGACCCAACCCCAGACCAGGGATTGACTGGCTCAGCAGTAGGCGCAGCAGCTTCAAAGACGCCTGGAAAACCTGATGACACACCCAGTGAACTTTCAGCGTACTTTCCCACAAAGGTAGCACCAGGATGATGTCAATTAGCAGAGAGGCGTGATATGGCAATGTTTAGATTGACTTGGTTAGAGTATGCAGATGCAGAGGAAATCAGTAGTACAGAAGTTCTATAAAGGTTTTTTTTATTTTCTGTAACCATTAACAAGCTGACCAGACATACTAAATACATCTAGACTGAAACAAAACCACTGGGCTACATTCAGCTGCAGGATGTAAATACAGAAGACGCAGCTAAAAGCAGTGACTCACCAGAGAGAGGTGTACATAATATAAACTAAAGCACATTTACAGTGCACAAATTAAACAGCTAATATCTTAATGGAGCTTTCTGTGTATCAATGTGGCTAGCAAAATAAATCACTAGAATTATTGCTGCAATAACCTTTTTTATTACAAATGACTACCACAGGGTTACAAGAACATGTTTGTCAAAAGTGTTTGTTTAAGGGAGCCAGCTCTGTGAAAGGGGTTGAATATATTACAGGGGGATCATTGTTGAGGGTGTGCATGTGTGAGTGCATGCTTATGTTTTAACAACATGAATGTTAGTTCTGTTTCAAGGGAAAAAAATCAAACAAACATGATTTATAGAAAACAGTGATGCTAGGTAAACATATCCAGCACACCTTAACAGGCCCCCACTTCTGTTCATTTAACTTGAATATCCATACCATTAACACCAAGAGAATTTTGGTAATTTTGTTTTAAAGAAATTGCTTACTGCTGTTACTTTATCCAGGAGGCCCTTCTTAACCAGGAATACCGCAGCTCTTATCATGTTTCTCAGCTCCTCCTTGGGGGTGGTGGGTGATACCTCCAAAAGTCTCTTGTACACAGCCAGCAGAGCATCCTCTCTGTAGGACCATGTTTTAGAATATGCTCCAGCCACCTGGAAAAGAAGAGAGGTCAAAAAGATAGCCGGGAAAACAGGAAAGACGTGGTACTTTCTGATGGGCTTTTGAAAAAGACAATTTAAAGATGCACTAATCAACAATTTTAACATTATTCGTGCATTATATTACTGTGTGTAGTGTGAAAAATGTCGCTCAGAGACCTTCAGCTTCACAGAACATTTTATCCTTGGTTCATTTCTTCGTTTTACAACCCACAAATTCCACCCTCAATAACCCTGTTTCCTTTAGCTGAAGGCAACTGTTTTCGTTAGAAAATGTCATATAAATCTCACTGTATTTAAAACATGGGAATAAGTGCCATTCAGTAATTTGACACTCAACTCCATATTCCAGGAGCCGGATGATGTAACCACCATCATTAGGCTACTGGTGCATTCATGCATACTTTTTTAGAGGAAAAGAGAATATTTACAAAATAGGGGAGTCAATCTCAAAAAAAAAAAACAATTTATTTTCAGTGTACCTTCTTAGAAATTAACCTTTAGCTCGCTAGGCTTGTGCACTGTCTTTCTTACCAGACTTTCTCCATAAATCTCTATTGGAAGACCAGCCTCTCTTTGGGCCTTCTCCGTCAGGGCCTCTGGCTCCCCATTAAGCTCAGGTCTGGGTGAACTTTTGTGAGCATCAGATTGGGGAGACTGCTGGTCAGCAGGGATCGAGATGGCCTCTGCCGGCTGGTCATTCCTCTGATGGGCTCGAAGCGGCCTCTCATCATAAGGCATACTGGTGACCTGTCATAACAAAACAACACCATAAGTATTTAAAGCTCGGTGTGTGTATATATGTATATATACACACACACTATAGTATACAGCTTTCACATATTTAGATTTTATTTAGTTATTCAACTGGTGCGGCTAACTATAGACTAGCTGACAGGTATATTTCATAGCACACAAAACACATTTTCTACACGTCCCTCAATTTAATGGCTTTAACAAGACTGAATAGGATCTCCACCCTTTTTGGTAAACACACCCATACTCCTCTGGTTCTTTTTTATATATAATACATACATACACATATAATACCTTTATTAGAATATGAACACTAAAAAGACAGATTCAACAAAATGATGACAATAAACCTTTAACTACCTCTATACAAACGCTAAACTCCACCCATTCAGCTCCCAAGCCAACTGACACCTGCTGCCTTGTACAAGGCTCAAAGCCCTGCCTTGAGGCCAGGTTGGCAGTCACTGGAGTCAGCCACCTGTTGCATGCTTTTAATTAAATAGTGAAACCCAAACCAGCAGTTCAGCCAGTCTCAGTAGGTGGTGAGTAAAGCATAAAAGTCCCCACTGGTTATAATCGCCATGTGCTCTGTGTCGCAACACTACACAGGCTCAAGGCAGGACAAGTGTTCCCAAGGTGCTACAGTGGGCTAGAAGGTTTTTGACAACTGTACATGATGTCATGCAAGCAGAGCAAGACACAGATCTATCAATTGGAGGTCTGTCACCACTGACCATCTATAGTGTTCAACAAACGTATTGGAGTTGAGGCTGTTTTGGCTAATGTTGGATATTTCAAAAAGATATAGTGATGAGCACTTACATCTATCTTGGGTATGGCAGCAGTAGTGCAGGGGGTGTCAGGTTGACTGTCAACTGTGGGCACCAAAGCGTCTGTGTGATGACTGTGAAGAGCACTGGTTTTCCTGTCTTTCCTGAATGTTTCTGTGGACAGAAGAGGCTTGGTTGAGACTGAACGATGACCTGGAGAAGGCAGACTGGAGGGAGGATGCTGGTCTAAGGATACATCTGCTGTCCTGGTGATCTGGTAACATGGTAGGGAGACAGAACACAAGGTAATTCGAGCAGAATACATTATTAAAGCTGGACCTAACTTAACAAAATATAAATTCAAGGGACTGATTTTCCTTATTACTGTACATGTTTTCATCACACAGTCAACTATCTGTTACTACACAGGTGATGTTACCATCAGTGGTTGGTGACTGACCATTGTCATGTCAAGCAGATTGTGGACCTCCAGTTGCTGATAGACAGTTCTTCTGTACTCTTCCATTAGCTCTTTTTTCTTCTTGGCTAAGTCATAGTCTTCCTTTTCAATGGCAAATCTCTTCTCCACATCATATCGAGCCAAACGCTCACCCACCTGGAAGATCCCGGAACAGGTAGAGGTAAAGAAAGTCCTGAAGTGAATTTGCACATGGTCTCTTATGTTGGTTTGTGTCTACGGTGACTTTTATTTACATTTTCTGCTGTTGGCAACGAAAGTAGAGCTACTGCTGATAGACTTACTGCACTTAGAACCATAAGTCACTACACACTTCATGAGCTTGTTATGGTCATTTATCTGTTATATTCTTCTGCCTGGTCTTTTCTTATATAATCATTCCAGTTTATAAATACTTTAAACCTTTTTTGTTTCTGATTTCCTGGTTCATAATGTTACTAATGCCAGAAATGAACATGCTTCCAGTTATATTGCTAAACCAGAATGGCATGTTAAGAATGTGTGTAGCATGTGATTGTCTCGTTGATCCAATTACTTTGTTGAGCACAAAGTTATTATAAACAATATAAAAATGCTGTGGGTATAAAAAACTGATTCAAGTTGAAATAAAACGGATTTATCATTCAAGCCAAGGTGGAGCTATTTCTTTGGCTTGACACTGGCAGATCTGACGTGCACAATTATACAGCCCTGGTGCAACATAACTGTAAAAATTGTTCCATTTGGTGAGTCATTAGGATTTTGAGAGTGGAAATGTCTTAATAATGTCTTAGTGTCTTGGTACCAAAGAGCACGTTTTGAACAGCAACGTTTTGAAATTCTTTAATTTCTTAGTCAAACTTAGTCAAAACAAAGTGGTGCAACCTGTACAGTAGCACTCTAATTTCAGAACCTTTAGCATGTAGTGCTTTGTGCTCGCTGATCATTGCTTCAAGCTCAGAGAAAGTGGTTCTGAGCTCCCTAATTTCTCTCTGTCATGTGTTTTCATGTAGCACTAAAAACATCCTTTGATACTATGAGGGTGCAATGACAAGGGATTTTCAGGATGACTACCCCAGAAACTGCTTTGTGCTTGATGCTAATATGCCATGCTAACAAGATGCATGTTTGTGGTGATATCCAGTTACAGAGGGACTTCTGCTTAGGAGTGGAAGAGACATTAGCTGAGGACCACCACTGCAGCTGTCAAGCTTATTAACAATTCATGGTCAGCATGGAAACACTGTATACAAAGGAGGTCAGAAACAGGAATCTGAACAGTGTTTAACAACTACTGCTACAAACAGTGATGAAACTACACTAGATATCTGTAAGAAATAAGTCGCACAAAGACCAGAGATAGGTAGCAGCAGCAGTAATTAATGATCTGGACTTTAATTATTTTCTTACTACAATATAATTAGATTTAGATTAGATAGCAGTAAATTACTGTACATTGTGTGTTTGTGGACTAAATATCATAGTATATATTGTTTCTCAAGATTCAAACTACCTGTCTGGAACACCTATTGTTGTAAAAACACTATGCAAAGTGTGGATGTAAATGTGAACTGGTTGTTGCACCCTACATCACTATGAGCCAATGACGGATAGCTATCAGTCATAACAGTGACTACACATTATAAATAGGTCATTTGACTATGTGCCGAGTCCAGAAACCATACAGCCAAGCATTTTCATAAACATTCTTGGAAAAAAAAACTATTGCACTGAAGAAATACCTGCCAAAACCAGGGACTTTTACCATGTCAATGACTGTGTTTACATGCACTTACGTAAGGCAGTTACTGCTTTAAGCTGATTTATGGCCTGGTAACGAGAAACCATGTTACCATAATTGAGTAACAGGATTAGAGAAACCTGATTTCTTGGGGGCAAAACCTCTTTCAGAGAGAATGTACTTGTGTGTTTATATGTGTATGTGTCCGTCTGGGTAGTCATGTACTGTCCATCTGAAACAAAGAGACATTCACCAATCTTTATGAATGTTACTTAATTAAAGTTCATTATAATAACTGGATCGGATAACTTGAATAACCCTTTTAAGGCTGGGAATGAAGAAGAGTGCTTAAATCTCAAGTGGCTTAAATTAATATTTGGGGAAATAATCATTTTTCTTGCACTAGGTTGAATGGGAAGATTGATGATCTCTCCTGATTTAAATTTTTATGTGTATCTCATACTAAGCAGTTTCAGGTAAATATAGCGCAGGCAACGTATATAAATGCAAAATACAAGTTGAAATGATAATTATAATTTTGAAGCAAACTAAGTTTGTTTGTTTTGTTTTGTAAGTGGAGGTTTTTAACCTACAGCCTGAAGACAAATAGCTTATTTTAGGTTACCATAATTGCAGACAGCTAACTTGGTTTTCTGCAATGTTTTAGCATTCCTCGACAGCTTAGTAATTATTATGTTGTATTATTGTTTGTTAAACCTGCATAAAACTGAAAAGGTGAAGCAATGACATTTGAAGAAATCATTTGAAGGCCTCACATTAGAATGCCCCATTGCAATGAGAATACATTTTTAGTGTAAATGTATTGTAGCCCAGTCTGCCTTAACTGCATTTTATCACACGACGCTACCTTCTGCAGGTCAGCGATGGCCTGTTTCAGATTCTTTGCCTGCTCATATTTCTCCTGCCGGACCATGTCCTGCTTCTTTTGGTCTAGGAGACGAATGATATGAGCCACTTCCGGGTCTTGGTACATGTCAAATGCCAGGTCATCCAAGGGGGATATGGACTCACATTTGCTAGATGACAAACCAGAAAGACATCAGCGTTTAACGTCACTTCTAAGACAAAAACTTTTGAAACACAAAAAAGTGGAAACATTAAAACACTTGTTCCTTCACAAAGACAGGCATTTTGTCAGATAATAGCCTGTTCCAACTGTGAAATGAGTGAATACAGGGGACACAATAGCTGATTCTGTCATGTAGAACAAATAAACCATTATCCAATAGAATTGCACATATTGTGCAATCAAAAGGAAATAACACTGACTGACCCCACAGAACGAGACACAGAGGTGAAACGTCCCATGGGGGTGGACATATAAAAAAAAAGAAGAAAAAAAAAACACTTTGAAATGTCTTTTTTAAACGGCTGCCACCTGCATTGTCTTCAAATGCATGACCTTGAATGCTTTATTGGTTGCCTTCCAGATGAAATGTCTTTGTTGAACGATGTTATTGTCACAAGACAAAGAAACTAGGGTTCAATGGCCGAGCCTCACCCCATGAAGGTCGTGTCCAAGGCGGCTTCCTGCTGTGTAATGTTGAGGTAGTGTTCAATCAGCTGCTCTCTGCTTGGCTGGGGGTAAACAGATGGACAAATTACACACATGTGCATATATACTCTTAGATTACTGTGCTCAGGAAGACTTGATGATTGTTGTCTATTCTCGCTAGCAGCATAGAAACCCAAAGCCAGTCATTAATAAGCACCTCCAAGCTCAGGCCATATAAAGGGATTTTTTTATGCACTGTACAGCACCAGTGTAAATTGAAATGTTAACTGGCCAATTAGGAAAAGTGTATCTAATAATCTAATATTTTCATACTGAATAAAATCAAAACCATTAAATATTCAAATAAACTTTCTGGTACTGAACAACATAAAGTTAATACCAACAAGCAGGAACAAGAACAGTGTTGTACACCTACGGTATCATAAATCATCATGTCTGAAAGGAGAAGCTAGAATATTTGCAAAGAGATAAAAACAGCCAGCCTGTGTTTCATGTGTCACTATCTTAAAGCTTCAGCAAAGGAAACTGTTTTATTGATATAATTATTCACTTAACTGAATAATTAATATGATTAACTAAGTTTAAAGGCCTCATATTACGACCCCATTTTTATACATTCCTATGTCTCTCAGGTGTTTGTAGAGACACACCAAGCACGTTAGCTGTGCACCACCTGTTTTTTTTTAACATTTTCCTATTTGGTAGAATTCAGCTCCAGAACAGTCCAATGTTGATTTCTCCCTTATGTCACATCATATAGGTGAGCAGTGATATAGACCCGCCCTTGGATCTGGCCAATCACCATCCACCTCAGCCTCTACCCTGTGCTTGGTGAAGCAAAACTTATTTGAGCTGACTGAGCTCAAATAAGTTTTTTACTGGATTAGGTGAGACCGGAAACAAGGATCTGCACTTTTATTTTTACTATAAATATGTATATATAATTTATTGTCACCCATAGTATACCTTACTATACTATGGGTGATCAATCCATGAGTATTTACAGTTTATTTGTGAACATGTGTGCAGATTGTCCTTGACAAGTCACAGTAGGGAAAGCACAGGTGTACAGTTTAAAACGGATGTCTGCATTGCACTTATCATTCTGTGTTATTAATAACACATACACTCTTTCTGATAGTCAAAACGTGAAATGATAACAGACAAATGCTGGTTACATTCCCAAAAACGAATTCCAGAGAGATTTTAGAGATTTGTAGTTGGCATTTCCTGTTGGAGAACAGGAAACACAGGAAGAAATAATTTCTTCCTGTGTGGTAAATGAGTGTTGCTCCAGAATCTTTGTAACAGAAAAAAGCTCTGCTCAGCATCAAACATCACACTTTTTAATGATTTGCACACCTTGAATAATATTTAATTCATCTCTGTTGCACTTGGGTGAAGGCACAAATCTCAAAGACAGATCAGCATAAGCAGATACTCCCAGACATAAGTGAGAACATATATTCATGTATAGTTTTGGATGAACAAACCCATCAACGTGACACATACTTCCACACGGCACAATGCACCTATCAGGAAAAACACAACTTCAAATCCTATAACACTCAAGAACTCAACCCTCCAAGCAAGATCAGCGTCATGATGGAGGTGCTCAGAGTCGGATTAATGGAGCAACAATACACAGCCTGTTCACTGGAATCTGTGTGAGAGTGTATCCCAGCCTTTCTGTGTCTCTAGTTCACTCTGAGTGTATTTTAAGGTGCGCTCTCTCCTCCAGGAGCTGTCCGTCTACAAAACTATCTGATTACACTGGAGAACTAAAGGCTCCTGTGTGATTACATACTGCCCTACCTTTGTGTCTCATTGCCACATTCCTGACAAATATATATGCACACATACCATTCAGGTAAAGGCATGTGCATTATTACACACTGCCGTTGAGGCAGTGACATAGTAACTTAAAAAACTTATTTAAAATAGAACAGTCTAATGCAATATCCTCTACAACATTATCTAATACAACTACACCATAAAATATCGCTTTGCCATGAAATTCAGGTAAATTTTAATACTGTTACACCTGGAAATATTTGAACAGTGACAGAATTTTTATGATTTCCCTTTATACAAAACCACAGTGGATTTGAAATAAATCAGTCAAGATGTGTTCAAATTGTAGACTTCCAGCTTTATTTTATGAGGTTTCAGAAAAATATGTCATATACTGTTTATTACAGCCATTTTAAACAGAGTAGCTCTATTATCAGCTCAGTAGTATTTGTTAACTGACCAAGTATGGTCCTCTCATTAATTTAAGACAATTTAAGCAAATAAAATTTTTGGAGTTGATATCAAGTATTAAGTTGGCCTTTGGCAGCTTGGAGCTACCAATATGAAATCTCATGCAAGCGTCATCATCAAGGCCATCATTATTATGAAAAAGCATCATAAATCTATAAGAGAGATAGCAAAATTCTTAAGCGTGGTACATTCTTAAAAAGAAAGAAAGCCCCGGTGAGCTCAAAAATATTGAAAGGCCTGGGAGACCATGGAAGACAACTAAAGTGGAGGAGCGCAGAATCCTTTTCTTGGTGAAGAAACACCCCTTCACAACAATAACAGTCAAAAAATGTTTGAAGAAGAAAGGGTAACATTATCAAAATCTACAATGAAGAGACGGCTGAGGGTTTGCAACAAGGTGCAAGCCACTGGTAACATTCAAGAACAGGAAAGCCAGATTTGACTTTGCCAAAAACATCTAAAAAAGCTTCCCATGTTCTGGAATCAGATTCTTTGGACAGATTAAACCAAGATTAACTTGTACCAGAATGATGGGAAGAGTATGGTGAAAACATTGTGAAGGAAATGATACCACATCACATGTCAAACATAGAGGAGGTAGTGGTTTTGCATGGGATGTATGGCTGACAATGGAACAGGGTCACTGGTGTTTAATAATGTTTGATGTTAATGATGTGACTGTTGACTGAAGTAGCAAGATGAATTCTGGGATGTATAGGACTATACTCTCTGCTCACGTTCAGATAAATGCTACAAAACAGATAGAGTGCTTCACAGATGGATAATGACCTTAAGACAAAGAAATCGAATATTCTTCAATGGCCACCTTAGCCACCTGATCACAACCAAGTAGAGCAGCTTTTCAGTTACTGAAGACAAAACTGAAGGCCCACAAACAGGCAATGAAGGTGGCTGCCATCAAGGCCTGGCAAAGCATCTCCATGGACAAAACGAGAATTTGGTTATCTCCTTGGGCTCCAGACTTCAGTCATTCATTGACTGCAGAGGATGTTTATTCAAATATAAAAAATTATGGTTATATTTGCAATTATATGACTTTGCCTAAACACTATTGAGCCTCTGAAAATGGAGGTACCCTGTTTAAAATGGCTGTAATTAATAAACAGTAAATGCTATATTTTTGTGAAACCTCTTAAAATAAAGCTGAAAGTCTACACTGACAATATAATCATCACAATATAATTATTATATTACTATATATATAATTATTATATCATGTTATAAAAAAGGCTCTGCACAGAATTCGTTCCTCCTTGCATGATAGTTTCCAGTTGCATTTCTGGATGCAGCAACAGGCTGTGATATGTGACAAAAGCATTACAGAGCAGGAAATTCTGCCTGAGAGCTCAAAAGTTATGTAGATCTAACAATGGCTTTTGCCCTTTGGTTGAATGCACCGCTAATATGTTTGTAAATATTATTTACTGCAAATGATGAAAGACCTAAATTCTTTGCAATCTTGTGTTGATTAAGACTAACATCTTGTCAAGATGTCAAGATTAACATCTTGACATCCTGACTCCCAAATTTCTATGTGTAATGAGGCTGCTGGAGCCGATCCCTGCTTTTACTGGAAAAGAGGTAGGGCTGGCATACATATTAAATACCATACGTTACATTATGTTCTCAGAACATATAGCTTCAGGCACATTAACATGGCAGTTCAAAAGTCAAAAAATGCCAGTTCAAAGTGCCATCAATGAACCCTATGCTGAATGAGTGATGACTGATGAGTTTCACAAAATCGTGATGCACTAGCGCCACCTACTGCCATGCAGGTATAAGTTCATTGAAGAGAGTGCCCACTTACAATTGTGTTACAGCCATTGCCATCCAAAGAATCACCCAGAACATTAATGGCAACCAAAGCAACCTGAAATTATAAACATATGTTGATGGTTGAAAGAAAACTGTGAGAGAAAATCAAAAATCAATGCATGTGATAAAAGGGTGAGTACTGGTAGGTCAATAGTGTAAATAACTCAGTTAATTTTTACTGCATTGATCCCCATGGGGAAATGGTGGCCCTACTACAGCCTTTCAGCGTCTTAAATAACCTTAAATCGTAAGTAATGAAGCTGGTGATATTGATTAAAGGGCACATGTTTCAATCCAGTGCTAAAAATAGCCCCCAACAACTGCATTACTTATTCCTCTTTAAATAAAGTTAAAAACAAGGCTGCCCTCTTTTAGTAGATTATATAAGTAATAAGACTTTAAATAAGACCATTGTTTTCTGATGAGTAAATAACAAATGAGCATAATTCAGTATTTGAAAATTTGATTTAGCAAAAATTCTAATTAATTCATGTGAAGTAGCTTTTACGTGTAAAAGAATTACAACTGCCACTCTTAAATTAATTGCAGTTGATTATATGTTATGTATAATAGTTTCATAGCACAATACTGTATCACAGCCACCATGCTGTGTCTAACCAATACTGAAAAAAAAGATGTTCAGTGTACAAAGAGTAAATAATGATAAGGGAGCTAATCGTATTTTTAACTTGTAGCTTGAGATTTTTTCTAAAAAAAAAACTTGTGATTGACTGACTGATCGATTGATTATTAAAACTGCAATTGAACAGTATTCTGTCAATCAAGTAAAGTCATAAAACACACAACATTTCAAAGGAAGCCACAATTTCTTAATTATTAGTCTACCAACAGGCAAAAATTAATCCTTTTAAAATTACTCTAAAATGGATGGAAATGTTTCATTTCACTGCCTCATTTCACCACATCACAATAATAAGACTCAATAATATCTGAGCGTGGGAAATGGCCTGTGTTGCTATTGGATACCAGGCTGATGACAGGTTAATTGCTCTGCCAGGCTCACACAACAGTAATCAAGACAAAATAAATACTTTGTGTTTCAAACACTTGAGGAAATTAGCCAGTGAGTACAAATGATCCGAAACACAAATGTTTTAAAGACTATGTTTAAAGTCTGCATATATAGCTGCTGTTAGTGGTGAAAGTCTCATTTCTATAAACTAATTACTTCTACAAGGCAATACTTGTACACAGCCCATCTTCTTGAGCAGAATGAAGTTACAGGCAGTGAAACAACGGTGCATCATTACAAACTAACACAGTACCTGATTGTAGTGATTGTAATGGTTGACATGGTTCCTATGAAAGGTTATTCTCAAGTATGTTCCAACTGCATCAACATGAACTGACTTCAGCTCCCGAGCTTTGAAACCTGTCTTCTCGTTGTCTGACAAAGACACATACCTGCGGTGAGGGTACAATTATATCTTTCAGTTCAACTCCTTTCATCAGTTTCATACAATAGTAAAATGCATGCTATACTTAAAAACATTGTCACTCGTGCAAGTCATAACTGAGCCTCGTCGAGTCTGCTGTCTCACCCAAGTCTGCGAAGCTGCCCTGGAAGGGTGTCGCCAATGTGGAACTCCACCTTTGCTGGGATAAGGTACTGGTGAGCCAGGAGCTGCAGCTTCCTCACCCTGCTTCTCTCCACCAGCTGAAGGGTGATGTGCTGAGGGTAGGAGCACTGCCTACAGAATATTTGATGCACATGCTGAGTTTTTCAAAGAGAAAATTACTAACTTTTGTGTGATCCAAAAAACTGCTGTAACACAATTTGATTTTTATTGCTATTCCAGCTTAGGAAGCTACAACCTGCTGTAGGCAGAAATTCATGCAGCATATTTTTATAAGTAAATTGAACTATGTTTATGTACTTGCTCGATCTCCAGCCATTGACTGTGGGTGCGTGGACCATGAGCTCCTTGGCGCTGAATTTGTCTTCATGACTTGAAGAGTTGATCACAATAAAGCCTATCTTCTTGGGCATCCCTCTAATGGACACTAGCAGAACACAAACAAGACATTTTATTTTATTTTGTTTCATATATGCATCTATATATAATTTAGATCCAATATTTCAAATCTGGAAAGCCAAGAAAATCTAAATATTTACAATATTCACAATAAAAATATTGACAACAGTGAATATAAACATGATACTGGCACACAGTTATTTGTATTTTATAGGCCTGGACTATCTCATTTCCCATTACGGACATAATGCAGGCAATGAGTAACAAATTGTGGGCTTCTATATTGTATGTCTAGTTTAAACCAAGAGATTATATCCTTTTTATGCCTGAGCAGAAGACCTCTGTTGCTTGGTCATTATTCTGGTTCTGCTCTTGACTTCTTGTGAGTGAAAAAAGAAAGGTTTTGCATATTTCTTAAAATAAAGCAGTGAAGACATCAGTAACAGGCACACGTTTTGTGTAAGCGTGAGTAAGTAAACACTTACTCAGCCATGTTTAAAGAATATTCCAGAGTACCGTCACAGCACTTAGATAATCAACACCACTTACAACAAGATGTAATATATCAGGTATTTACTGTTACAGCCAACTCTCTCCACTGGTTTGGACCAAACAATGCTAACAAACAAACTAGTCATCAATTATGTGACAGTTATAATTTTGCAAACAACAGAATAGAAAACAATAACAGCCAACAAAAGAAGAGTGACATTAGGATATTTGAACCGTACAATCATCACTGAATGTATACTGAATGTCAGTTGCTGTGAGTATGCTGGCTACAAGAAGCTTAAAAGATTTGTTGGACGGTTTACCTCCATGTCTAAATCCATGGGAGTGTAAGTTGTGACTGGAGATGTTACAATGCATGCATGAAGTTTGGCTTGTGGTTTTCTTTAACGAATAAAAACAGAAATCCTGTATTTCTTGAACTTGTTGGGCGGGGGCATTAGCATTAGCTAGCAGTGGTAACTGTCAACGTTAACTACCCAATAAGCCAACATAGCTAGTCTTAGTTGTTATTTTTTACCGTCTAAAATCCTTTAAATGTCCTGTCAGCTTTCATATGTTAACTCTAGCTTGTTGTTGATGCACAGTTTAGAGCAAACGGAAAACATTTTGCGTCGGTTTCGAAGATATCTCACCGCAAACATCACCGTAATGTTGACAGCTCGTAGTCCCATCTCATCTCCATAACCACCGCCGACAACAACTACAGCGCACAGTCGCGCTGGTAGCAATTCGCAATGGATTCTGGTCAATGTAGTTATACCAGTATTTATTTTCCATCAACGGTTATTTTTGAACCTATACTTACCGAAAACCACTTCTGGTTTTACTGTGATTCCATGTATATGTTGTAATGATGGTAATATGCATTAAACATTGAAAATGCATTTTGTACAACCGTTTTTACAACTTCTTCCTGGTGTGAAGAAAGCGGCCATTAACAGCGGTAACTCCGCCGGAAGTAACACTCGTTGTCTCCAAAATAAAGGAATAACGAATACTTTTCTAATTTTTTTCTAATATTCTTTCTAATATTATAAATGCCCTTATGTTTCTGAAGTTACGTTGTAATTA
Source organism: Helostoma temminkii (assembly GCA_900302695.1). NCBI lineage: Eukaryota > Metazoa > Chordata > Actinopteri > Anabantiformes > Helostomatidae > Helostoma > Helostoma temminkii. The sequence continues at coordinate 47,945 of OMLM01001665.1, read as the reverse complement.
AAATTATTCAGTTTAATTCTGTATCTTGATACAGACATGTGCAGTTGTCTTCCACAAGCACATTTAGTATCAACGCCACTGTACAATACCTTTCTATATATTCAGTCTTTTTTCCCCTCAAGTTTTGGAAGGTAACTAGGTAGATACACGTACTTACTAATTACAGTTTCCAGGTATTTCTACTGTACTTGAATACTGAGTATTTCATACTTCACTACATTTCAAATAGCACCTTTATTAAGTTACAATCATAATCCAGCAATATAATATTCTAAAATGGGCCATGCTGCATAATGAGTATGTTTTTATGTGCTTTTTTGAGTTAGTACTGTTGTACTTTCATATACGTAATACGTAAGGCTTTTACCTGACTATTTTTGTGGTGGTAGTTTTATTTTTATTGTTATTTTTTCTGTTCATTTACCGTTTTCATTTTTTATCACAACTGTACATGCAACTTTTTGACCACCATCATTATTTATGCCATGCAGGTTATCCAGTTCTTTGAATCAAATGGTAGCGAAATAAACATTTATTTTGAAAACGGAAACAGGAAGTCAAATGTTTCATTACCTTTGGCAAATTCACAACAGCTGGACCTAAACAGCATGGATGACATGGAGAAATGGCCAGAAATTGAAAAAGCAGCGACAGAGAAGAGACGTGAATTGGTTTTGCAGGGTCCTGTTATCGACCAGAGGATTTCCTCAAATGGCGGACTCTCCCCTTCTGTTTATTCTCTCACTTTACTAAATTATCTAGAAGTGAGCCAGTGTCCGAGTTTGACAGAGATCCACGAGGACATCCAGCATCTGACAAACCTACAAAGCCTGGTCCTGTGCAGGAACAAGCTCGCTTCCATGCCAGATGTCTTCGGCCACCTCAAGTGCCTGAAGGTCCTGGACCTTTCAGTCAACAACCTCAGAGCTTTACCAGACGGCATCGCCCAGTTAAGAGAGCTAAACACTCTAAATGTGAGCTGTAACCGCCTGGAGGTGCTGCCAGAGGGACTGAGCCAGTGCACCAAGCTCTCCACCATCAACATCTCCAAGAATCACATCACCGGTTTCCCCTCTGATTTCTACTCGGAGCGGCTGGATCTCCTCAGCACCTTGGTGGCCTCTGACAACTCAATTGAAGAGCTGAGTGGAGAAATTCACAAGCTGGCTGCTCTGAAGGTGGGTCAAACCTCAGTCCAGGTGTTGTTTACCACCAGCCGACAGTTGTTTCTTAATAGTTTTCACTTACCACCATACTATTACCATATCAGTGTTCCACATACCTTATCTTTAAGTATATATTAGTGTGTGGTATATCTTATATGTTGTTTTCTTTCCGTTACACTCCGTGTTCCCAGGTGCTTGATCTCTCCAACAACAAGCTGACTGAGATCCCCTCAGATCTGACCGACTGCCCCAAACTAAAAGACGTCAACTTCAAAGGCAACAAGCTGAGTGATAAGCGCCTGGAGAAGATGGTCAACGGCTGCCAGACGAAGTCCATCCTTGACTACCTCAGAGGCAAAGGGAAAGCAAGACAGGGAGAGGACAGAGGTGACGCGGACGGTGGACGCAATGCAGATAAGAAGAGACGGCAGCAGCAGAGGAAGAAGAAGGATAAAGTGGCAGATGAAGATGACGAGATAGAGGAAGTGAACAAGATGGTGGTGAGGATTCTCCATGTTTCAGACGCTCCCGTGGCGATCACAGTCACAGTGAGCGCAGAGGTTAAGGATGTTCGGCCATACCTGGTGTGTTGCGTGGTCAGAGGCATGAATCTTAAGCCTGGCAACGCTCTCAAACGTTTCCTGATGGCTCAGGTAAGTAATCACAACCTTCACAAGGTGGAATACGTCAAGCAAATTTAAAGTGTGCGGTGTGGAAATGAAAAGACTTACCCGAAATGGTTTTCTAGACCAAGCTTCATGACGATTTGTGTGCCAGAAGGACCACGGCAACCATTGCAACTCATGATGTGCAACTTCTCAAAGGTCCCCTGGTGTACGATGTCAAACCACCAACTCAGCTGAAGGTATGCTCTCGCTGAATGATTTGTTCAGACGGTAGAAAGCAAATAGGTTTGTTTGAATGCTGTGTGATGTTTTTATCGTAACTATGACTGAAAAGCTTTTATTCAAACGTGTGAGCTTCACTCATGACCATAATGTGTGTTAGGTTGTGCCACTGGGTCGGAAAGAGATGACAGCCGTCGAGCTGATTAGACACCTTCAGCTGGAGGCTGATGAGCTGAGGAAGCAGAAGAAGAGGCAGAACGTCACTGGCCTCCACAAGTCAGTACAGCACATCACTCTGTGTTTATCACTTTTAGCAGATGGTAAAAGAGCGTAGAAGATTACCTTAATTTTCAAATAAAATCTAAATGAATACAGAGGACACAGGTAACACTGTTTGATTGGTGCAAAAGACATCTGTATAACTTCCCTCTTGTTTCTGTAGAGGACAGTATACAGTAGCTTTTGTCTCCTCAGCCTCAGTGTTTATGTCAGTAGGCTTTAGTAACTAAATGGTGGTGTTTTTGTTAGTAGCAAAAGCACATTATCAGAAATCACAAGTTTATTAAAGCTACAATACGCAGTTTAAGCTCGTGTCAGCATGAGATCGTGCAGGATAAACCTCGACCAAAAAGCAGCAAGCAAATATCCGTTCTGTGAGTCTGACTTCACAGGTGTCAACAGCACATCTTCACAAAAGGAAACACTTTGTACCATATTATTACAAAGCTCATATTTGAATACAGTACATACATTAGCTTTTAGCCCTCGTGTTTAAAAACACTTTACTATGACATGATTTAATGGGGCAGATTTTTAAAATCACTTTAGCAGTAATTTTTTCATTGCAACACTTGTCTCAAGTTTTACGTTGCTTTCTGAATATAAGAGTTCAGACGAAAGAAATCCTGTTGCACATAGTAAAATAATTCTGCACGTCAGAATCTTCACTGTGTGGCAGGTCATAACCCCGTCAGAGTTTACTCTTGTCCTGGAGATTATCACCTGCTCTCTGTCAACTAATCTATCAAGTATTTTATTTTCACAGGTACCTGCAGCTTTTACAAGGAAAAGCATTCTATCCCTGCCTTGTTGACGCAGAGGGGCACGTGATCTCATTCCCACCAATCACAAACAGTGAGAAAACTAAGGTGTGTGTCCTGGTTATCATAACTGTGTCCTCTTATAAGAAAGGATTTCATAATAAATTCTGGCATTTGGTGCCAACAAATGTAATGTATGTGCTAAACAATCTTTTTATCCATGGTTTTGTGATATACAATAATAGTTCTGATCATATCTCTACTTTACAGATCAGGAAAACTACCAAAGAGTTGTTCTTAGAGGTGACAAGTTCAACCAGCCTGCAGACCTGTAAAGATGTTATGGACGCTCTGATTGTTGTAAGCTTTACTGTTTTCCCTCTCTTTCTTATCTTCTTTTAGTCTGTTATTTAAAACAGATTTTTGTTAATTACAACTTTGACCAATGGAAGAATACAGACAACTCTGACACTGCCAGTATGTAGGATAAAGCTGAAACTCAGTTTCAACTAGACGAAAATTCTTACTCAAACTTAAAGGACAACTTCATGCATTTTCAGCGTGTTTCCTATGCTTAGGTGTATACTTCCTTCTGCCATTCAGAAAGCAAGAAGATAGTTCAATATAGATGAGAGGAATAGGGGTTTAATAAACTACTACCACAGAAAGCAAGTTAAAAACCTGTGAAGTTGTCTGTTGGGAATATCTCTAAGCTGTTAGGAAAATCTGGTCTGATGGAAGTGGACAAAATGTTGTGACATTTTACATCTAACTTCACAAAAATCAGTCCAGTAGTAGATGAAACTTCTTGTATTGCAAATTGAGTGTGCTGTTAATTCACACTATTCTTCCCAAAAACTGAAAATGCATTGTATCACAAATAGTGTACAGCACATACTGTATAGAATTGGTATCTAAGAAACCAAAATCAGCCTAACAAATGAAATGCTGAAGAAAAAACAAATCACACACAGGAATTTTAAGCCGATTTCCTGTTTTATCACAGAAAATGGCAGAACTGAATAAGTTCACAGCAGAGCATCGGGAGGAGGCAGGGTCAGATGAAGAAGGGGACGACCCACAACAGCCAGTCGCCAGCAGTGACACCTCCAGTGAGCTGATTGTCCAGCAGGTCCGAACTGTTGACCAGGACGGGAACTTGAAGGTCGTCTATCCATCGAAAACCGACCTCTCTAATGACATCAGCAACCTGACAGTCATCTGGTAGTTGTGCCGTGGTTAAGCTTTTGTGATTGAACACATTCACATGCAACACAAAGTCGTTTAACAAGTTAATTGTGGCACATAATGACAAAGTTGCAAACAACCTACAAACAACATCCCCGCAGATGTTGCCTGTTGATTAATTTAACAACTTTTCATTAATGCATTTAGAACCACATGTAGTTATAGTAGAACCCTGAAAGCACGATCACTATCACATACATGTCTACATACTACATACCATTTGATTATTGATAAAAATTTGCTTTGTTCAATTCACACGAACACTCGATTAATTACAGTCACTTAATTGTGTATCTATAATACTGGAAGATTTGTATGTGTACAGTAAATGAGGTGTAATGAACTTCCATTTTTATTCATTGTATTTCATATATCATAACATTCTTGAGGTTTGTATTTACCTATTTTGCTACATCTACTGTATCACTACAATAGGTGCTGACATTTTCTGAGTCCTACGACATTTTACGACTGTATTCATGCATGTGTTAAGCTTATTAAAACATTTTTTCATCTTACACTTATTTTCAGATAACTTTCGCTGACTCACTTGAGAACCATTTTTCTCCGCTGTTCCACTGCAGTATTTTTTTTCCAGGAAAAGATAAAAGGAACAGATGTTCTGATGTTAATTCACAGGCCAGTGTACATCATGAATTGACTCATTGAGAGAAGTCACATGTGTCTCTGTGGCTTCTCTAATTATTCCCTTTCCTACACATTTTTTGAGCCTGGACTACTCTAGACAGATTTACACCTGTGCTTTATTCCTTCAGTTTCTCAACGGCAGATTTAACTGTGCTCCAAGTTTTGTTCAAGGAAATTTTCTTGTATCCATCCCCTCACTTGTGCTTTCAATAACATTTTTCTTTATAGAGTTCTTGTTCTTTTGTCTTCATGTGTAGTTTTTGGCCAGGATACTGATCTGGACCTTCCACATACAGGTGTGCTTATACTACAAGTCATTGTACTCTGGTGTCTCAGTTTTAATCTAATCACTTAAATACAATCATAAATATATTAATTTTAAAGTACTCAGTATGGTGCTAGGTCTGAAGAGCGTGGTGGTAGAAGGTTCAGTGGAACTGACACTTGCTGGAACAGATACTTTTTATTCAGCTGAGTCAAGAAACAAATGAAAAAACAACAAACCTGGCCCAATTGACTCCTATTTATCTGTTTAGAGTGTAAAAGCATTATCCCGGATTGTGGTGAAAAGTCATGTACTTATTTACAATTTTGAATTATGTGCACTTTACATAAGTTCTTCTGTTCCTGATACTTTTACCAAAATTTAGAGGAATATTGCACGTTTTACTGCCCTTTCCTTACAGCTATAGTTGCTTATCAGATATATTATTTTATTATGATGAATTATTATAGGTTAGGTTAAGACCTTTTTATTTCTAAGGGGATATTTAACCACTTAGAAGTATATAAAGTAATTAAAAGTAGCGCCAGTGTTACAAGTTACAATATCAAGGTGATAATAAACCAATAAAAAATTTATTTTGTCATTCCACTAACTAGTTTGTCTTTTTGCATTTTACTTAATATCTTCTATGCTGTTATTGCTACTTTTACTTACTTACAATGCTGTGAAAAGGTATTGCCAGTTCGTCAAACTAATTTTTTGTATTACACAACTCTCTAAGGGACTCTAAGAGAAATCTGCAATCAAGCATTTGTGATTACCGTCAGTGAGTCTTTCACATTGCTGTGGAGAAATCTACTGCAGAATTGTTTTTATTTAACCACATTGAAGGGGTTTTTAAGGACTTAATGTCAAAGTGAAAACAGGTTTCTACAAAGTAACTTCAATTAAATAAAATTATGTAAGATGAAATGCGTGTTTGCATTAATATTCACCCCCTTTAAACTGACTGACATAATCCAACAGAGTTCCACATATTTGGTGCTAGTAGTCCTGTAGTTAGTGACATGAGGATCACCTGAGTGCAGTGAAAGTGTCTAAACTGACTGCAGTATAAAGACACTTGTGTCTGGAAGGTTCAGTCACTGGTTAATCAGTATTCCTGGCTACCATTACACCACGAAGACAAAAGAATGCTCCTAGCAACAGGTGACTGAAAAACATAAGTCATGGGATACATAAAAAAAAATCTCCAAGGCACTGAACATCCAGTGAAATTCATCATCAAGAAATGGAAGGAAGATGGCCCATGTCTAAATCAGCCTAGAACAGGCTGTCCTTACAAAGTGAGTGACCGTGCAAGAAGGAGACTAGTGAGAGAGGCCACTAACCCACTGATGACTATTCTGGGGGAGTTACAAGCTTCAACAACTGAGACAGAAGGGACTGTGCATACAACAACAATTTCATTATGGGAGAGTGGAAAAGAGAAAGCCACTGTTGAAGAAACCTGATGTTAAATCATGACTTAAGTTTGTTAAAAGGCTTGGTTTTAGCAAACTTATGGTCATCAGACAAGATGCTATGTTTGTCGGACACCAGACACTGCACATCACCACAAACACACCATCCCCACTGTATAACGTGGTGGCAGCACCAAGATGTGGAGATGCTTCTCGGCAGCCTGCTCTGAAAGGCTTGTTAAGGTGGAAGGTAAGATAAATGCGGCAAAATATAGAACAATCCTGGAGGACAATCTTATTCAGGCAGCAAGACAACTACGGCTTGGGAGGAGATTTGTTTTCCATCAAGACAACACGGTGAATGCTCTGGAGTGGCTGAGTCAAAACCCAGACCTTAATCCAATAGTTATAGTATAGGCTTTTCACAACCGGTTCCCACGCAACCTGACAGACCTTAAGCAGTTGTGCAAAGAAGAATGATATAAATTTCTAGTGTCCAGATGTGGAAGCCTAATTGAGACCTATCCACACAGACTCTGTGCTATGATTGCAGCCAAAGGTGCATCTACTAAATACTGACGTGAAGGGTGGTGAATATTAATGCAAACACAGATTTTCATTTCATTTATTTTATTTTTAATAAAACATTAATAAACATTAATGAGGTATTTTTCTTTTTGTCACAGTTGCCAACTTATGTCTTGGGGATGGTCAAGATGTTTTCTGGTAATGAGATGAGTCTTTGTGTTCATTTTGGTTAACAGTGGCTTTCGCCTTGGACCTTTCCCATGGAAGCCATTTTAGTCTCTTTCATGTTAAATCATGAACACTAACCTTAACTGAGGCAAGTTCTCAAAGCTTGAGCTTGTTCTACATTGAACATTTTAAGGTTACTTTCTGCTGTTGAGATGTATGCTATATAACCATAATCCAGCGTTGCTCTTATAATAGCTCAGTAAATGTTTAGCAGTGATGGTCTCAAGTCCCGGCCACATAAACATCTTAAAAAGTTATTACTATAATCTTTTAATACTTGGTCTCTACTTTTTCTGTGTGTCTCCATGTGAGCCATTCATTAAACATGACTCCAAGGAACCTGACTATCCTAACTTATCCTAGTGTTTGGCCAGATAGTTTCAAAGAAAGTGGTTTGGCAAATGAAATTGAAGCTCAGTTACTTTTCACATAGGGTCAGGCAGGTTTGAACAGCTTTTTCCCTTAATAAATGAAATCATCATTTGAAAACTGCATTTTTGTATTTACTAGGGTTATGTTTGTGTAAAAGTAAAATTTGTTTGAGCTCAATCATTTAAGTGTGACAAATTTGCAAAATAAAAAATTAGGAAGGCGGCAAATACTTTTTTATAACACTATATGTAATACATGCAAATATTTCTTATGGTACAACACACAAATAAGCGAGTCTGATGCTTTTTTCAATAATCTAACTCACATTACAAAAATACCATAAGACAAGACATGCAACAATCTCCCACGGTTAAAGTTAAATCACAGACGTCAAAATTCACTACATGAATAATATTTACACAGTGCATTGCACTGATGTTGCTGTCATCTTATTTTGATGTTTTACAAAAAAGACAACATATGTGCGCGTGCAAGTCTTTTTTAAAGGAGCAGTACCTAATTTCAGATGACAGCCACAACTTTCCTCCTTGCCCCTCCTGTGCCGTTTCTGCAACTACCTCACTCACCACTTGTAGACAACAAGACACATTATGTTTAATGCACTTTGTGAGCTTATTGTGACTGGAGTGTTTATTTTTGCATACATGGATTGAAATATACTGGAGAGAACCATTTCTAAATTCAGGGAGACACCTTGTGGTATGACACACAATCAGTGTATTAAAGAGACATGAAATAAGAGTCAGCAGTTTGTTTTTTTAGTTTTTTTATTCAACATCATTGTTGATTGTCTACTCTTGAAAATTGATTATTGTACAGTGTGTGCCAGTAGGACACAGAGAAAATACAAAAACCCCTATACTCAAAACACATTTTCACAGTAGGTACATTTTCATCTCAAAAGGTGCATTAAGAAAACCCTCACCAAGTATTAAAAGCAGACGTGACTACCAGCAGGAATGCACAGCAAAACATGATTGTTTCAGTAAAATTTTACAATTTACTGCAGAGACATATTCCCACAAAATAAGTGTTGTGCCGTGTGACATGAAATAAATGAATATTGCATCTGAAAATTAAAATTAAAACTGGCAAGTGCTTCCAGCGGAACTTTGCTTGGGCTATGCCTTGCTTTGAAAGTAGAGAAGTTTGCGGAGAAAATTAAAAGAACCAGGCATTTGCTTGTAGAGTCCTTTGGCAGAGTTTTGTGAGACTTCATGGTTAACCTGGAAATGAGAGCAGATAATAATCAGATGTGTCTATGTGTAAATTAAAATGCATTAAATGGTTGATGGGATACAACAGAGCCTAATGCTGATACTAGAGCCACCCACCATCATCAACATTGTGACCAAGTCATCGGTAACAGCATTTTCCTCAAGAATGCGGTCCAGTGTCTCAACATACCAGGAGCCTGACTGCGTGTCTCTCCAAGAAACATAACCTGTAATTATTACATGTTACAGCAGCATTAGGGCAAGCTACTTCATAGAGGGTTTATCTGTAACTCTGGTGTGCTGAAAGCCACAGTTCTACATAATGAAAATAGACACAGGTGCATGAATTCACCACACAGACATTCACACACAAACCCACCAGGAAAGGTTGAGTAAGACACCAGAATGTCACTTGGGGTAGGAAGACTTGCTCTGGCATCAGGTTCATCAGACATGCTCAAGGAGTCGCTGCTGGATGACAATGGAATAGCGTCTGTTTGATCATCTGCTCCACCGAAGGATTCTTCAACTTCATCAGGCGACACCTCAAAGCCTGTGTCTTTTTCACCTCAAGGAAAAAAATGTTTCCCTGTGAACCACTCAAAGTGCATGGACAGCCTTTAAGTTGGGTTACGAATGTAACTTATTACTTGATTAATTCAACACTGTGTTTAATGTTACTGAAGTTACCTCCTCCACATGCCTGGATGAAGAAAAGTTTAGGTTTGCCCTGTAAAGTTGGGCAATTCCGGCCATTGATACAGTTTGTGATCTGCTGAACTGGGATAGTGTATCCGTCCACACCATACACGGCACCAGGGAAGCGGCTGTGACTCACCTACAACCATAAATGTGAGTATATATCGTAGCTGGTACAATAATAAACAATTTATAATTACAGACTGTGCCTTTAATCAATTGAAGGTGATAAATAAATAAACCCCACTGTATTACATCAAGTGTAGATTGCTCTAGTGAAATGCAGAAAGCCTACGGGTCAGGTCTTACCTCAGTGCCATGGGACAATATGATAAGCACACAGCAGTCATATTGTGAATGGTCCTTCTGACGCAAAGCTGACAGTGCATGGTTGATTTGCTGAAATGTGGAGATAAAAATCAACTCAGCATTTTAAGTGCGGTTTGAGACACAGAATAAGAATAGATAATTCTTACTTTTAGTTTCAGGTTCGTCTTGACTTCCACAATAAAGTTGAGTGTCTTGAATCTTCTTTCCAGCTTGTCACAGTCTATGTTTGACCCCACGCGATCTTTCAGCTGGCTCTGAGGTTCAAACTCCACGTTGTTTATGATGAGGCAATGTCCACACGGGCTGGCATCCATTTTGTAGCTCTGACATATATATATATATATATATATATACCAAAAAAAA
>OMLM01001665.1:0-10598 GCA_900302695.1 Helostoma temminkii | reverse complement strand
CTTTGCCTGTATAATTCTAGCGTTTATATTTTGTGTTTACCAAATGCTGAATCTCAGCACAATACCATCTGTCCACTCCACCTAATGGTTAGGACTCCTTTTTAAGCTCTCCTGTATTTCCAGAGATAATAAGCACTTTCAGCAGAGTTAAACAACATTATAACTAACATTTTATTCTCATCTGTGGCAATTACAGTATGTCTCCATAAACACACAGTATCTGCAGCTATGTCCATGGTGGAAAATCAAGAACACTGTGGTTAACTCCATAATTAAACAGGCAGATTTTTAAAAAGTACAGTCCAGACTGCACAATGTATTTGAGTTCAGTGTTTTAACACAATTTGAAATAAAATAATAATAATAATAATAATAATAATAATTAGTACTACATTAAAATGCTAAAGAACGTGACTATTTGACTGGTGTTTTTGCAGAGTACTGGCCAAACTGAGATAGTTCCCATGTTTCTGTCTTGATTGTCAATATTTGAGACCAGTAGAGTTTAACACCAGAGTGTGCAGTTCTTCTGCATCTCCTACAAACAGTCAAGTTTGGGTTTTATTGAATTATAACCACAATCCTTCCTTAACCTTGAGATAATGGATTTAATAAAACATATGTCATATGTAATAAAATAGAAGTGGTGCTTCAGAAAATAGATTTATTAGTAGTAATTAAGTAGTGAAGCCTTGGGTAAACTTTCATTACACTATTCTTCCTTTCTGTATCACCTTTACTTGTTTTGTCTCTTTTTATTATCCTTACAATGACTATTTGAGAATGATATGTACAAATGATAAAATGAACCATGTTAAATTCCAACAAACATTTATTTGTGAAGTCTATGACAAACAGGAGGCAGTTATAATATCTTCATTTACAAGCTACATTGGTCAGAAAAAGAAAACATCCCTAACCCCCTTTTAAAAATCCACGTGGATCAAATTTTCTTGTATTCTCTTCATCATTTGACCTCTTTAACATTTGCAGTTGTTGTTTTTCATTACTTTCAAAATGTTCCTATGTACAGAGGAAATGCTCAAGTGTGGTCTACAAAGGGAGAAAGCTACATACTTCCACAGAGACCTGGCTTCAGATCAGCTGTTGACATTCAGCTTTTCTCAGAGAAACAAAAGGACGGAGAGAGTACACACCTTTCCTTTCTTTTCAAGTTGCAGTACAAGGGGGCACATTTCCTTTCTGTGTACTCATATTTTGCTGTCATTGCATTCTCCTTTTATTCAAGAATTAAGTAAAAACATGAGCAGGTAATACAAAGCGAATATACAAGCAGTTTCTAATAGTTTAGCTGAAAACTTTGCCAGGATGTAATAATTATACAAATGGTATGGAAACATTAAAAAGGCTGGAAATATTCATGTTACTTTTCTGACACAAAAGCGAGAGACTCATGAGACTCATGTTTTGCGCCATTTAACTTGTAGGAACTCATCTGCCATTGGCTGATGATGGTGTGTGACCAGTAAAACCGTTAAGTCATTAGCTGCAGCGCATAGTACTTATAACCTGAGGGGGAGGAGCAAATATGACACCTGGGAGGTGAAGAGACGGAGACAGAACTGACCAATGACATCAGTCGAAAAGAGAGAGAGTCTAACGCTGAGTGTGCCATTTCAGATTTTTATAGAAAATAGGTCCAGGTTGCAGAAAATACCAGTAGATGTGAGATATTATTTCCAGTAATAAAAAAACAAATATAGTGGAAAAGATAAGAAAATAGATATTATTACTGTTTAAAGCAATATAGACCAATTTTCCTACTTATGGCATGAATGTACTGTAGCAGAACAACAGTGGCAGTTTGATCCTGAACATGTGCTGGAATATTTATATCGTCTGATGTATCATAAAATACAGGCCTGTGCTGGACTTGGTAATATCTGAAAAACATTTAACCACTACCTTGGTCTGAACTTTTAACCATTTCGAGGTCTGGTCACAGAAAAGTCAAGCAAACATATTTCTTCCACAGTACACGTTGTACTCTTTACACAGAGATCCCACATTAGCTTGCAACACGTATGTGTGAAGATTGAAGATTCACCGGTGGAGTTTACCATCAACAGAAATACACAAATTAACATATTTTAAATATCAATTGTAACTCCACATGTAAACTTAATGTGGAAGTTGGCATCATTGTACAGTATGATTGTAGCCAAATATTTGCGGAAAAATAAAAGCTTAATTAAACCAAGACATATTTGTAGAGGAAAGGCACTAAAGTGACCTTGTCGTTGACAGTAAGACTAAAAAGCCCTAGTATACAGGTATCTAATACGTTCAGCTCTGGAGTTACGTATTATGGTCTGTTATTTAATGACGTGTATCAAACTAAGTGTATGAGGTAGAACAGAATCTGGTTTCTATGTTTGTTTCGTCTATGTCACTAGGATGAGCAACATGGAAAAATATGTTTAAATTAGATTTTAAATAAAATTGAGAATAATCAGAGTACATAACATTTTAATACATTATACTAAAAACTAAAGTACAGTTGTGCTTTTATCGTGTAGGTGTGATATCTTTCCAATTTAAAAACAGAAATCATAAACTGTCATGACTTATTTTTGTATCTGTTGTGCCTTCACCTGGGGGGAAAACAGTTTTAGAATGAATCCAACATTAGTGGCTTATTGTGACAGACTCTGGACTTGATTGCATGATTAAGATTTCAGACTTTTCATTATGGCGTCTTGTGGGAGAGACTGTGGTCACTGCAGACAGGACTTTTGTGAGAATGCTTTTATTTTGTACACTGCGTCAATGTATGAGGCTGTTTTTTCAGATTTTCGGTGATGGGCAGCCAAAATGAATAATGGCAGTTTATGGACTCACTACTCTTAGCCATTCAGAGTGTAGATAACTCACTGGCTCACTGGGTGTCCCTGTCATGTTAACATTCATCATGTATTGTAATTTGTGCATTGGCATAATAGCTAGCATTAGTGGCTAGTATTATATTACATAATATGGTAAAATTGCCACTACCGCTCTTGATTCCTAAAACTTCTTGGCTGGAGGAAACATGAAAGGCTGGTGTACAATATTAGGCAATTTTGTATTTTCTTGTGTATGCTCATATCTACTTTCCAGAACCTTAGACTGGTTACAGAATGGAAGTGTGATTAAAATGTATCAGACATCCTGACTGGGAACTATAAAGGAAAGGAATATATAAAGGAAGTTTGTTTTTAAGGGTTGACTAGTTTGGCGTGTATAGGTAGCTGTGTGGTTCAAAGGCAAACAGCTAACTAGGTGATAAGAGCAGAAAGTTTAGCCACATGGAACACATATATAAATAAGCAGTATTAAATAGTCAGTACAAAACTTTATAGGATAGAGAGCTCATGGAATGTAGACATAACCAGATGTGAACTCAACGTTATTAGCTATGCTTTTGGGGACTCTCTGTGGTTTTGACTGATCTGATTGCTTGGCTAAAACTACCTGTTTTATAATTGTGGTCAAAAACTAGACAGCCTATTCCTGTGGCAATTAGTCAAGTGGCTTTTGAAGCAGCGACTAGTTTCATGCAGTCGGTTTTGTAACAGCAGTGAGGGCTGGAGTGGCGACAGACAGCAGCATTTAGACTGTGGGTTTTCCTCAGTGTGTTATTTAAATACATGCACTGTTACTGTAATGCCCTATTTTAAACTGCTGAGTCATTAAGTGGAGCGGAGTGCAGAGACTGAACTGTTCTTCATCCACAAACAGTGGAAGAGACGCGTAGATGCCTTTTTAAAGGCAGCGAGCCCAAAGCAGACTTTACTCCAAGTAGCACCATGAAAACTAAATAGAAAGAATTGAAACAACAGGATAATGTATATCACCAAAAACATCCATAAAAATAAACAAAACTAAACAAAAATAATTTAATTTCCAGAAATACAATAACCCTTATATAAAAAAGAGAAAATATCCTACTATACCTGTAAACCATTTGTCGTCCTTCCACTGTGGTACAGTACTTTATTGTAGCTTTTGTACAGCCTGATTTCTATGTGCATAAAAACAATCTTAGGCATTAAAAAGGCCTGCAGGGTTTCATGCGTTTTTCATCCAGTTTTGGTGTGAGCTGACTAATAGGTAATCTGACAGGCACTTTGAATATCAGTTGATTGATTAGAAAGAGAATAACATGGCACACAAATGGATAGGAAAAAATGTAATAAAAACACTTCAAAATATGATTGTTTTCAGTTTGTAGTATTTTTTTTCAATTCACTCTTAAGAACAATTTTCAGTCTTTTACTTCTTTTCCAGGTGTTGTATTTCTCATAAATGTGCAGACATCCTACTTCAATGTGTTTTATGCAACTGGAAAAGACCAACGCTTGGTTAAAAAGTGTACATTTTTAATTTAGAAAAACTATGTTTCACTAAAGCTCAAAAATATCAAATACGTAAATTAAAAATTGAACGAAATTAACTCCTAAAATAGGTAAACACTCAGTGCTTTAACTACTCTGACTGCACTCGGACAGTCACAGCTTCCAGCTCGCCGTTTACCAACATTTCATTATAATGCTACATTTTCATAAGTGTAGAGAGTTTGTACAGTGGCTACAATACTGGTGTAGCACTAAAACAGGTACAGCTGTAGCTGAGAGCAATAATGAGGGAGTGAAAGAAGTATTTACTAGTCCTACGAATAATGAATGAATGTACTGTAGTGGCACATCAGAAAGAAAGAATTAAATACAAACCATAAAAACATACATAACTGTAAAAAAGTTCTCCAAGTTTTGAATTTTCTTTCCACGATAAAAGGAATGTGCTGATTAAAATGTCCTTGAACACAATTTTAGAACAAACAAGTGGTTATACCAGATTTGGACATCGATCACATGTGATTCCATGAAACACAAAGGATACGAATGCACTGATGAAAGGATGGTTATCGGGTCAATATGAATAGAATTTCTTATTAGGTTTGGATTATGATTATTAAAATCATAATTAAAAATCATATACAGTGTCAACATGTAGATACACTTCATTTTCTGAGCCTTTTCTACAGAGATAAATGGTAATGAACTCTAAATGGTTAATGACAAGTGAGGAGGGAAAAACGATCAGTGCATCCTTATTACTGCCACGTGAAATCAACATGGAGCTTTGGGTTCAATTTAATCAGTCAGAAATGGTCCCTTAACAATAAAACCAACTAAGTATTTCAGGACTGTGCATTCGTAAGACTGTACACTCAGATTCTTTGTCAGATCTATGATAAACCTTGACATCAGTGAAGGAATATCTGAAATATGAAATAGACAGGCACTTTTGCCTGCTGTAACAGGTACGGGCCAAAATGACAATTTCCCCAAATCATATTAAAGAACGCAGCCTAATATCTTTCTGAAGATTTCCATGTGTCTGCAAGGTTTAAGACACCTTATGTCTACAAGCCACAAAATGTCAATGTTTTTGTCAAAGTCCTTCTAGGAGCAGAGTACACTGTTAATATAGTTTCTTTTTGTTTAGGTTATGCTACTAAACAATGATGGTACTGTGGGTGGTCCACTCTGAAATCAGTTTTATGGTCTCATTTACAAAGAGAGCAAGTTCCAACATCCATTAATCTAATCCACGTCTGGACATGCTGGGATACGTAATCAAACAGTGCTCTAGTTCTTCTTTTTGTGAGGCTTTAAAAGCTAGTCTGCGGTTGAAAACGATGTGATATTTTTAGATCCACATTGCAGACGCTCACTTGAACGGTATTGTGCTAATAAATTAAAACTCCATAATTTCATTTCCCAGCATAGAGAAGAAGATTTTTTTTTCTGACGGGAATCTCTGGAGATTTTATCCAGATTTTGTCTGAGAAGGATGATTTCAGAGTTGCTAACACTCAATGTGGAAGGTCCCTCCAGCTGTGACAGAGCTCCCAAAGTGATGCATATCCAAACTGTGACAGCTGATGAGATGACTTTATCAAAGTGGATCCAAGGTAGAAGATAAGACCATTTTAAGTACCTATTATTCTGTAAATCTGGGTGAGAAGCTTTAGTAGACCCAGTCCTGACATCATAGCTTTACTTGTTAGACTTTTCTTCAATTCATTTATTTTTCTTTAGTCAAGTGTGTAAGATTATGTCGGGTTTCTGCCCTGCTGGTAGTTCTGTGGTGGTTGGATCTGTTGCTGGGATGGAGTTTCAGTCCTCTCTGTCCTCTGCATTAGAATGGTACTGTCCAAGAAAAGTGTAGTGTTGCCTGTGTTCTGTGGGGCAGTCTGCGCAGTATGCTAGCAGTGTGTGTTCTTTTTGGCAGTGTATCTGTGTGGCAGGTTGTAGGTGTGTATGCACATTTGGTGATGTGTGAAAGTGTGTGTTTATGGCAGTGGTGTACACTGTGTGAAGAATCAGTATAACTGTGTGAGCCGCATGAGATTGTGTGTGGCAGTAGAGCTTTCGTCACTCGATGCAGGCGTCGCCCTTCTCTTCAGTGGACGCTGGAGACTCTTGTAGGCGGTGCTTACACTGGCCAATCGAATGCCGGGTGGCTGCTCTTGATGGTCGAGCGAGGCAGGCGGACTGGGTAGTGCAGTCGCAGAAAGCATCCTGGAAAATGAAAGATATTTTACTTGGACATGGAGGCATAAATGTTTTTCATATTTTTTAAATATGAACCAGAATAAATTTAGCTTCTTAATTCAGTGCATATTTCCCCAATATGGGCAAGCTGCAGCTGATTTCTCTTTCTGTACACAGAGAGAACCATCACACCAGATGTCTGACACTTGATAAAGGCAGGGACACAGACACTATGATTGGTTGGTGTTGCTAGTTAGCTTACAAAGTACAAAGTTAGTTTTTCTTTACAGTTATTTTAAAATAACTTTTTAATAGCTTTTAAAATAAAATAAATATATTTTTGATTCAAATTGGCACATTGACATTTTTTGCATGTGTGAATGTAAGAAATAATAATTTAAATTATGAAAATAAGTGAATCTAAAAATGTATAGCATGAGTCTGGAGGAGCAGGAAAATAGAACACAAGCACTGGTATGGTCTCACCTCTGTCCCAGATCCTGCAGCCCCAGTGTTGGTCATTGTTTCTTTCCCTCCTCCCATGATGCAGACCATCTCCTCTCCTGCTGTCTGTCTCATAAACCTCTTATTAACAATCCTGGTCACGCTGTCGTTGCCTCCACCCAACCCAGCCAGCAGTCCAAGCCCTCCGACCCCAGCTGACACGCACTCTGGCTTAGGCTCATCCATACCACCAAACCCTCCCATGACACCCACACCTCCGAGGTTGCCGAGGGAATCTTTTTGGGCTCTCTCCCCAGGCAAGGCAACTCCTCCCTGACCACGGCTGCTGCAGACATTCCTGAAGAACTCCTGGACAAGGCCTCCATACCGCTGAGAGCTGGGATCAGATCCACAGACTGCTGCCCCTGAGGGTTTCCCTGCAGCAGGAGGCTGCCGCGCTGGACTGGCACCTTGGCTGGCTCCTACATGATAAACACGTGTTTAGGCTAAGTTAGGAGCTCTAAGAATGTAACATGCACAATGTTTTGCCTCCCCTCAATCTATTTGAATAAAGTCCTATTTTCAATATATATGTACTGCACACACCTCCGTCACTCCTCCACAGAGACTCTGTGCTTCCAGAGTGTTCCACCACGCTGAAGAGGCTAGAGAGACCGTCAGTGAGGCCGCTGAGTACAGGGCTGTCTCTGGTGGTGGTGGAGCGAGCCCAGGCTGAGCCACCACCTCCACCCATGGGTCTCTGCTGAAGACTCCACAGACTGCGTTCCCTGGAAGAAGTGCCATCTAGTCTGGAAGCTGAACCTGAAACAGAAGAGTTGGTTCTCACTCTAAGACAAAATTATACACTATGGAGTCAAACATTGCAACCACTCCTGACAAATATCGTGTTCATCTTGTGTGCCTTCAAAACAGGTCTGACAACAATGCACTGGTTTTCTGCTATAAACTTTCGTCTGCACCAACAACAAAGCATTCAGGTGCACAATAGAGACAAGACAATGTCCTAACCTTGTTAACATCTGGGGATCCAATTCTGAAATATTGTAAATCTTATAGAAGAAGGGAACCCTTATAGTCCCACAGTGGGGAAATTCCTTTTTGAACAGTCTGCCCTTTGAGGCGCCAAGGGTCAAGGGTTTCGGTGGCTTGACCAAGGACACCTCAGCATGTAGACACAGGAGGACTCAAACCTGCCAACTCTCAGGTTGAAAGACGATTGCCCCACCAACTGAGCTACATGCCGCCCTTAAACTAGTAGTTAACTGATTTTCTTAAAATTAGCTCAGCTTCAATTACAAAGCTCGAAATTCAGTTCTCATTCTCCCTCTTGCTGTAAGAACACAACTTACCAGACCATACCATGTATGCCTGGCTTCATCTGGACCCACAGGGGTATGAGACACATTGACAGACAGACCCCTAACCTGTGATACCTGGAACCAAAATCCTAAAAGTACTACAAGCTGGAGGAGCCACTGTGGATCAGTTAGGTTTCTGCTCAGTATGTTGTAGCTGCTCATTTGGCCCTTGGCAAAGTCAATCAAGTCTTTACACATCCAACATGGTGACGACAACAACATACACATAATTATCTGTTTGTGGTCATAATATTTTGATTCACTAGTGTACAGTATAGCATACAGATCAATAAAATAACATCATAAAGCTTGGTTAAAACAAATGTAAAGAAAAAATTAATTACCAGAAGATACTCTGCGCTGTAGTTTTGGTGATCCATACTTGGGTGAACAACATGGCCTCTCAATGCGGCTGTGCACTTTATCCAGTGATGTCGATATCTGCCGGGTTCGGGCTGCAGCTAATGAGGAGGTGGTAGTGGATGATGGACGAGGAGACCAGGCCTTGGTGTGTAACCCCGTCCCCCTGCTGCTGGGGAGGTTGTCAGTTTGAAGCCCAATGCTGACATACTGGGCAGCAGTCTGTGTGGACCTGGTGGACATGCCGACAGCCTGAGCAGAAAAGAGGAAGTGAAGTGAGAAGTGAGAAGTGAGGTTTAGTTTAGTAGGTTTAGTGCTGCAAGAGAGAGACGGTTCTGAATATGATGATTTATGTGAAAAAAAGTGTTTTTAATAAAACTACATTGTCAACAGAGAATGAATTGTGCTCTTTTGTTGTTCGTGATTATGAACTCAAACTATTTTCACACTTATCAAAAACAATCTACCTGACTTCCTGGTTCCTTGCTGGACTTCCTCTCCAGAGACGAAGAGCGTATAGCCTGGCGGACACAGTTGGTCATCTCCTTCATGTCGTCACTTAAGTTGGCTGAAATTTCCCCGATCTCAAGGCTATGGAAGGCTGAAGACGTCATGCCATCAACCACGCTGTTAGCCGAGCTACCGATGTCCTTGTTGACAACACTGGGGATTGAACCAACGATCCAGCCGCTCCTGTTTTCCAGTAGTTCCCTGTGCTGCTTGGACAGTGAGCTCAGCCACTGCTCGTATGAGGATGAAAAGGAGGACGAGGGTTGTTGTTGTTGAAGCTCCAGTGTTTCCACTGCAGCCACAACTGTGTCCCAGCCACTACATCTCAGGGAAGCACTTCCATTCTGGGCCTGTGGCAGGTTCCTTCTCTGGTGCTCCATTCGTCTAATGGCAGGAGGGCTGTAGTAGATCCGAATTCCTGTGCGGTCTGGAGCAGTGTAGCTCCTCTGGACAGACTCCAGATCCAGCTCTGATGACGTGATGCTGCAAGAGCCACTGGGGCCATCCCAGGTTTTGCAGGTGTCCCCTACGTCTGGGGTCTAGGAAAATTATTACACAATTTACTAATATATTTATGTTAACATTATAAGGAAATAAATATGACAGATAATAATAATAATAATAATAATAATAATAATAATAATAAGAATAAGCCAGGAATTTTAAAACGGTAAATTCAAGAAAGTTATTAACCTCATTGTTCAGGTAGGTCCAATTCTTCCTGCTGACGTCACCAAGCTCTGGGCAAATCAAAAGAGGCAGCACTCCAGACTGAATTTTATTCTCCTGATTGGCTGTTTTGTTGGCCTCTGAGTCATCCAGCTCTGATGTGGATTTGGTCCTTTTATATATATATATAAAAAAAGCATGAGTTGATGAGGGAACAGAAGAGAAGTCAAAATCTTTCAGGAGAACAACTTTACACTGTTCTGAATACATTTTTCCAAATAAAAGTCAATGCTCAAGCCTAAAGCCAAAAAAAGGTATTTATGTAAGAAACTGTGAATTCTTGACACGTCAATGATCATTTTCAAACAGTACTGTAAGATGTTTTTTTTCTATTACCTTGGTGATCCTGTTCCATTTGCAATGACTGTGTCTGCAGGGGACTCACCGCCTGATGACTTCAACTGTGGGTTCAAAGAAAATGCAGATGTTACAGTCAGTAAAAAGATAACAACAGGATCTACTTTATACAGTTTATTAACATTTAAATGACCTGCGTCATCTGCAGCTTCATTTTTACACATTTTCACATCCCAGCACACATATGGAGACACATCCCTGTCTTAGCTATCCATTTCATGTAGTTCTACTTTGACAGGAGAAGTTTTAGAGTTAG
>OMLM01001664.1:11022-24171 GCA_900302695.1 Helostoma temminkii | reverse complement strand
CACACACACACACACACACAGTTTGTACAGGCCTGTTTCACGGAGATTCATGAATCTGTTGACTACGCCTCTTAAGAAACGTCTTCTTTATTATGTTTAGAAAGAGTACAACACTTCAAGCTTCAAATGGCTTGTCTTCAGGTACAGAGCAACCCATTTTTCTCCTGTGTGTGTGTCACTGGTAAAATAATTAAAGCCCTGATGTTGGTGCAACATTAACCACAGATACAGAAGCACAACCTAAGACAATTCATCAAAATAGTTTACTTGTTTTTAATCCACAGTTCTTAACAAAAAAAATATTACAACATTATTGAATATACAGCATAAGACACACACACAGAATCACTGTTCAACAAATCTTGTGGCAGAACCCAAACAACAATCATGGGTAGAAAAATGTAATTTATATATTTGTTGAAATACAACTTACGCTGAACTGAGTAGATTACTTTTTGGATCAATAATATACCAATATACCAATAGGCACATCACATTTAAATGCTAAAGTTCATCAACAAATTTTTAACATTACACAAAGATAACTAGTAAATACAAAAAGCTGTTTTTAAATGATGATTTAATTTATTAAGGGAAAAAAGGCATTTTTAATGTGAAAATGTTTTTGCACCCCTTTGTGAAATCATGAATTACCTGTGATCAAACACATTTTGGAAAGCTGAGTTTAATTTTGCTTGCCACACCCAGATTTGATTAATGAAATCAAATCACTCACTCAGCGTTGAGTCCTCAGCTTCCCTCCTTTAAACCACTTAAATAGAAGCTGTCTGACAAAGTGAAGCGTGCTAACACATCATGTTGTGATATAAAGAAATTCAAACAATTCATTGACATGTATCAGTCTGGAAAGGGTTTCAATGCCATTTCTAAGGCTTTGGGACTCCAGGGAACCACAGTGGGAGCCATTATGCACAAATGGAGAAAACCTGGAGCAGTGGTGAACCTTGGTGAACCTAATCACATTTGAAAACCCTCCAATATGTCTGAAATAAAACGTTCTTCTTCTTTTCTGCAATTCAAATCCTGGTTATTTTTGTGTAATATTAAAATGAGTTTGATGATCTGAGTTATTTAAGTGGGACATACATGCAAATACATTTAAAAAAATCAGGAACGGGGAAATACTTTCCATACATGTGACTCACTGATAGTCATCAATAACCTCTGTAATAATCCTCTGTCCTCAGACCCATAAAGGTCAAATAGTAAATCTCCCCAAAAGAACTTTAAGCCTCAGGAAGATAACTGAGGAATGCACAGACATACAGGAAAGAGCAATATAGTAGATTTACGGTATGGATAATGACGATGACAAAATCACACTGTTAGTAAATATGAAGAGTGTAATCCAGGAAAATGTCAAGCAGCTTTCAGATACTGCCAACAGAGGAACTGAGCTACATTCACAATGTAAATGATTTTCCAGTCATCCAAAAAACATGTGCTTCTTGGCTTTCTGGTTTTCCTGTGCACACATGCTGCTTTAAAACAAACCTACGAACTTTTATATCTCTCTGACAAACAGCTGACAGAATTAGGGTTAGGGTTTTTTCTGAGCACCGTTTCTTCTATATTGACATCAACCTACTAAAATTCAAGCTGAGACTTGGTATGCATTATATTTAATGTTTGTGATACTTTACTGTTAACTATATATAGTAAATATTGTTTTGTGTGTGTGTGCATCTCACCTTTTGCATTTCATATCTGTGGAGGACTTGCAGCAGAGCAGCCAGTGTCACTCTGGTTTCCTCCTCTATGAAGACAAACCAGGATGCTGATTGTCCGTAGGTAGCAGAGAGACTGGAGACACCAACAAGAAACAGTTAGCGCTATGTTTTAATTCCTCCACCATGTGAATCAGCTACATTATATTCAATATTTGAGAATTTGAAATATCAAATATGTTTAACATCTACACATGTGTGCTTGACACTCACTGAGGTAGCGCAGGGAGGATGCTCCAGTTCCCCTCATAATCTGACAGCTCATGCAGAAGCAGAACAACTGGAACTCCCTGCATGAAACAAAACAAATAAACAGTCAAATTAAACAGTTAAATTAATTTTGCCAACATCCTGCAGTTACAAGAAAAGTCGATCTGATGTGTTTATAACATTAACATTATGTTAATATAACATTTATAATAAATGTAGAGGAAAAGTCATCTGACATTCACACCAACAATTTCTGAAAAAACAACCATTGCATGGGTGTGACTGAATTTCATTGTACAGTTGCACTAACTATATTTATTGTACTTCATTTTTTAAAAATATCTAAAATGCATAAAAACAAGCAAACAACAACTAAGAATGATTTCCTTTCAGCATTAGCTTGCTCTGAAAAAACTAAGGCCCTGTTGGATGGGGCCGGTATTTACCACTAGGGGGCACTGTACAAGGGCAAGTACATGTCATAGACACTGTTACTGTACAGTCAACATTGATCAAAACATTACATAGACCTAGTGTTGATGTTGTGGTGGACGGTGGTCAGCATGCAGTGAGTTTATTGTTGGCCAGGAGAGACACACAGTGTGTCTGTCCTCCACAAGGTTAAAACCCACAGGTGGTGTTAATATTGATGTGTATACTTGTCTTTTGAGTACAGCAGGTTCTTTAATGATCCTTGATCGAGCAGAGACACTTCATGTAATATTAGTACAGACATAGCTGCTGCAGAGATCCTCGATGGCTGTTGTTCTGAAACAGAGCCAGGCACATCTCTGTAATAACTGCAATCACAATCTAAGTAGCTTCACTATCTGCACTTTTCAGTGTGTTACCAGTTTCTCATAATTATAGGATTTTCTCCGACACCCTGCACCTCGTCCACTAACAGCAAAATGTCTTGCAGCAGAATTCAGTTTCCATTTCATGCAAGTTATTTTGTCCCTATTTATACATTTAGAAATTATAAATATATTAGATAGATGTGATCACTTGGGAGTTGCTCTCAAAACCTACTTTTTCTCACACTCTGAAAAACTATTGAGTTGGTCTTTTGGATACTTTTAAAGTGTAATTCTAAGTCTATGAGCAGTAATTATTTACTTTTGCCACAAGTACATAAAAAAATACCTGCATTCACACTCCTATAGATGCTATTGGAACCAGCAAACTGTACAAGATGTTAACTGTTATGAGTAACAATACTATTTCTGCACAGAACAGACTGTGGAACAGAGATGCTGTATTCAGTATTATTTTACATTATTAACACATAATGCAGGAGGTCCAGTCTGAAAGTGAGGCCACTCACTCCAAACTATTATCTGATTATCTGGTATCTGACGTTTAGGGAGGAATCTCTCTCTCTCTCTCAGGTTGAACTGCTCACAGTTGATCACAGCCCCAGTTAAACAATGTTTAGGTCTACATTAAGGACTAACAAGACCACAAAGGTCATGTCTGCATGGTCTCCGTAAACCTTGCATTAAGACAGTAGTGGTGACCAATCCTGGTGCTCAAGGGCCACAGTCCTGCTTGTTTTCCAATTATCCCTTCCCACTGCTGATTACATGTATCAGTTAAGTGCAGGGATGGTTGGAAAACAAGCCGGAGAGTGGCTCTTAAGGACCACAGTTGGCCTACCTCAATAATAAGTGTGTCTCATGTTTCTTCCACAAAAACATGCATTTAATTCTCAATAGCACATTGCTATCGCTCCTCACTGTGGATTTTTCAATATTGAAATATTGGTAATTTTCAAAGTTTAATTGCTCAAAGCAAAATGTCCCCTACTTTGCTATGAGGTCCATTCTAATTGTATGTGTGCTGGAAGTCATAAGCCGGTATATTACTCTTCTTTAAACTGCTTGTTACGATGGGATTAGCTTACAAGATATTTGTGCTGATACAAATTGTGGACATCCTACAATTTAAAGGTCCGTTAAGATAAGCAGCAAATGGCTTAATTCTTGGTTCTTGAAGACATTTCGCCTTCCATCCAGAAGGCTTCATCAGTTCTGACTGACCGGCTGGAGTTGCAGGCTTATAACCACTGTGGAGTAAGTGGTCGTTAGCACTTCCCTGTGTGTTGCGGATCTTCCTGTCTTTCAGGTGTGTCACTGTGACCACCTGAGACAGTGAAACTGACTGAATAGTAAGCCTTCTAGATCGCAGGCGAAACGTCTTGAAGAACCAAGAAATAAGTCCAGTTGCTACTGAACAGAACCTTTGGGATAACCATGACCTGGATGACTGAGAACCTTCACAGACATTGAGCTAAGATAAGGTTTCCATGTGGTGTCAACTCTGCACCTACATCATTCTGAGCAGAAGCCTGAGGACAGTTAAGTAAAAATAATAAATAAAACATATGTTTGAGTGGAACTGAAACAATGCATTTTATTTTAAAAGCTTAATATGTGAAGTAACTATAGCTGTCAAGTAAATGTAGTGAAGGACTATAATATTTCTATCTGAAACACAATGGGAACAGATGTTTAAATTAGCACAAAGAGAAATAACCTGTTTCTCAAGTATCTTCTCAAATACAGTTCTTGGGTAAATTGACTGAAAATAAAAAAATACGCTGACAGGGATGAGCAGGATTAAGCAGAATTGACATCTGGAAATGTACAGTCTATTCTGACAGCTTGTCAATTACTGTTGCTGCACTGACACTGACAGATGACCTGCTGAATACACCTGAACATGCTGGTGGGTGGTGGGGCCATAATCAGCAACATGTTCAGTAAGAACATCTGCACATCCTGCTGTGAGTTCTGTCTGAAGTTACATTTACAGGCTCATTGAGGGCAAGACAAGGGGAAAGAGATGATTCAGAAGCTGCTATTTTCGGTCTCTTTCCTCAGTGACTAAAAAACTAACAAATGTCTTCTGTGTAGCTATTCATAACGGTGGTGCAGACACTCATTACGATTATAGCCAAAAATAGGTTTGGAATTAGAGTGAGTATCTGCTTCTTTGGTGCTGAAGCAGAAGTGTCTCCACCAGTTACATCCATGTTTATGTCCAGCACCAACAACTTACCACCAGCAGAGCCTGCAGAGCTATAAATGAGGCATTTGAAACAGCAGCAATAGGTCAGTGTAATAGGTCATTACTGCATACATTTAATCCTGCAAGCAGGCATAATATCACTTTGGTACAGAGAGGGAGAGGTGATCTCACTGTGGTACAATGTAGAATACAAAGCGCAGCAAAGTTGCCTCTTAACTGAGTTTAGCTTAGCTAATTCACCTGTACTGTTTTATATAGAGCGATGTCTTCACTCATCGATATTAATGAGATGGATGCTAGCCTGGTAAATAATCTACCATAAAATGGCAGAGGTGAGCGTACACCTTCTGAGACATGTTATTAAATGGCTGTATAATACAGCATCAGTCAGGAAAAACAGTATGATTACTGACCCACAGCTTTAATTTTCATCACTCACAAGTGCAAAGAACAAGAACAAAGCTGAGATTGATATTGAGATGAATTCTCCTCCAATGTATCTTCATCTGTCTGCACCTGTCAGTGCTGTACAAGATTCCACTTCCCTCTCTGATGTACCACTACTTCCAGTAGCACACTTTCCTTCATGCCCCCATTCTCATCTGCATATCATCCAGTTCCATTACTGTCTATATGGCTGGAGGCTACTTGATTATTCCATTAACAATGAGATAAAGTGCTATTATCCAGGTGTGCAAAGCCTGTGCAGACCTATCCAAGAAAACTTAAAGGGTATGAATATTTTTATAAATGAGAAATTTCAAACTTTGATTTTTAATAGATTTTCAAAAGTTTTACAAACAGAGTTTCCCAGTTTACCATGTTTAACATCTCAGTTTGGCATATTAGCATGCTAACATTTGTTCATTGGACATTGGACTAAACAGAAAGTTTACATTTGTTAAAAAACAAAGTACTGAATTGTTGACTTGCTGATTGCTCTAGATGTAAAGTTATTACAATTCAATCAGAGAGATGCCACCATTCAGCAAAATAAGCATGAGGAAACTTCACTAATAAATAATGTTACCGTCATAGAGTCACATCATGATGTTGTTCTATTCTCTGTAGACCATGTACAGTATACGTACCTGTTCAATATTCTGAGGATTTCAATTGTCACATATGCCCATGTCGATGCACAGTTAAGCAGAAGGTTTTGATAGTGGACTTTCAAATTGTTATATTTATGTACCTACATTCACAAAAGGTTACTTTATTTCCACACATGATGAAGCTTGATTTGCAAACACACACACACAAACACACCACTTTATTGGTCCACTTCAGATTCTGAGGCTGTAAAGGGGTTTTAACCATTTGCTGTAAATGTCGTGGTGACATGTGGCTAAAAAAGAACTGAGAAATCTGCTGCCAAATGAGATGACAGCGCTAAAAAGTCGCAGCACTGGCACTGACATCTTGAAATAAAACCTTGTACATGCACGCAACAACGAATAATGAGCTCTGGCATTAATTCTGTCTTTCCATATACATATTAAGCAAAAACTTGGAGATGTGCTGTAGATATGAATCATGTAATCAAAACACTAAAATGAAAAATTGAGATGCTGTTGCTGTGTTGTGTTGACATCATGACCATAGCTGCGTAACTGTGAATTACTGTTTGACAAAAAACTGGCCACATAAGCAGGAGCAGGCGTTCATCTTTCAGATAACAAGCTGTCAGTGTGTCAGAGTTTATGAGTGTTTGCCACCTTTAATCTCTGCTTTCGGCTGAAATTGACGACTGTTTATACAGTAGGTCAATCGAAAAACACATGACGCACAACCTGCCCTCGCTCAAACCAGCGTGCTACAATCAAGCCCTGTCTAGCTGTGATAAACACCAAATCTAGAGAAAAGCTTTCATTTGGTGCACTCATCTGCTTCACTTCGACAACACACACCAAGCTTGTAAGCACAAGCACACATGCAGAGATGATTGGATAAAACAAGCATGTTGCAATTTAGGAAACTCGCCATACTCTTAGCATTTTCTCATTCTCAGTTCTGTTGCTTCTTTCATTTGGGAAACACCTGTTTCTGTGAAAGTGCTTTTTATAAATGGGTGCTAGAGCAGAAACATAATTTCAGCTTTCCACAATTACACAAGTTCATCAAAAACCGCATGGTTATGTGTTCCTTACATTCGGACATGAGTACAAGCTGCAGCGGCCATTTTACTACAGCCTTTAAAGGCTTTTGCTGTAGTCTGCAAATCTCTTGTTTTGATGCATGTTCCACCAGATTTTACTTTCTTGTAAAAACCCAAACATGAACTCACTAATCTAGAGATGTGGATATAACATGAACAAAGGTGTGTTAAAAGATCAAAAGGTTCCAAAATAACATCTCAACTTCGTCCATCACCAACTTGAGGTTTACATAATTGCAATATTACAGCATTTCCACTAATTGCATGTTAATTCTAAACCTTTGCAATATCAAAAACTTGTTCTGATCCACAGTCGCATTTTGCAGGCTCCCTTACATCCAGACTAGTACCACGTTCTCTCTACCACTCTCAACCCATTCACATTACAAACTGAGTCATGTTACTATTACCTGTCATAAACGATGTTCATTTGTATTCTAGAGAACAGGAAACACAAATTGGAAGTATGTTCCTAGGTGAACAGAAGCTTCGCCATAAATGTCAACAACTGTTTAACTTCTTCATCTCTTCATTGATCCCTGTGTCTGCTGCTGTTCTCCATCTTTATTTTTACCAGCCTGTGGTGACAGACAATATGCACAAGCACACGGCAGTGAAACATTAAAACAACACATTAATTCTGATCTGGCAGCAGTCGCCCTGCCAGAGCTAAGAAGAATGGATCGGCTGAATTGGATCTAAGACCTCATATAAAAGAAGCCCAAAATCAACAGGAAAAATTCAAATGTTGTTGTTTACCTCTGATCTGATCTGATTCACTTGGGGATTCACACAGCATGTAATGTGAACGAAGCCATAGTTTCACTTTGAAATAAAACATATTCAACATAATTTGGAAATTAAGCCCAAGTTTGAGCACTAAGAATGTTCATGAATGATGTTCATGAAGAATTTGTCCGAGTGGCTTTATACAGAACACACCAGAGATATTTGAGACTTAATAAGTGAGGATGGATGCATATGTCATCTATTTTCATCTCTGTTCCCCTCTTATGCTTCTCTGACATGTTCTCTCTGAGTGTACACCGGCTCTTCACAGCTGCCATGCAAGAACATTTCATTAAACAGCCTTGAATGACAAACTGGAGTTTGCTGATGTGACAGTCTCACTAACTGTATCTTCCATCTGTCTTTCAGGGGGAAACTGGTGGATAAACGTCCCAAAACTCCACCAACATGACACATGGCTTCAAATCAAAACAATAGCAGACGTGTCAAATCTAATCACTTCTACTGCTCTGTAGCTGGTGACTCCTTGGGTGATGTGTTCATAAAAAAACAAACGTGATTCAGTGTTTTGCAGCTGCGACGCCACAGTTGTTGTATACAGGCAGTAACATGATCACACACTAAATAAAGACATAACAGAGGTGGAGAGACCGGAGCTAAGAAAATTCAGAAGGTAAATCCCAAGCATCATCACACACACCAGATCATCAATAAGAGTAAACTCCAGAACTATGGTGATAACCTCAGAAAGCCTAACATGATGGTTCATCTCTCTTGGTGATAACTCACAAACCTCCATTTGAACAGATTCAGTATGATTTGTGCTGCCAAACTGATTGTGACCATAAAATAGCTACGGCTTCCTGACTTCATCTTGACCAGATAATATCTGAAATTTCCATTTGCCAGGGGAAATGAAGATTTTGAAGAAGTTCTGCTCTTCACAACAGTTTTGAACAACTTAGATTTTTTTAATATGTTGCTGCAGACATCATTCCACACAGTCCCTGCTGACCCCCGCATTGTGCCATATTCCTATTCAGGAGGTTTCTCTGTATTGAAGATGAGGTTAGAGGAAAAATCTTTGCATTTCTTTCTCTTTTTTTACTGTACTGATTCCCATTTATAGAATATCTTCACTTTTGGCTCTTCTGCAGTCTATCATGTCGATATATGTTGTCATCTCACTTCACTGTGGTCTATAACAAATTCGCTTTCACACCCACCCTGCAGACACATAATATTAAATCACAATAGAGCAAGAGTGGAGACATTGGTTCCTCTCAGCTCAGATAGAAAAGCTTTGTGGCAAGGAGGACACCTATTGGTATAAGTGTAATACCACATCAACACATAAAATCAGACTCCAAAAGTCAATGAAATACATTAAAAATAAAAAGTGTGTATTGTGATTGTACTGTCATTGCCAGCACACCAAGCTGCATGCACAGAGCAGGTATATACACAACCCTTTAGGACCTATAATGGTCTTCACCATATTTATTGTTCCCAAGCACAAAACTGAAAAGTCAACCACAAACCTGCATCAAGATTTAAACTTATTAATTATGTAATTATTTTAAATCAAGCAATTATATGAGTCTGTTAGATTATGGAAATTCAAAATATTATCCCAGAGTGTGAGTGTTACCTGTCCAAGTTCAGCTGCCTGCTGCAGAATCTCCATCTTCCTCTGAACACCTCGACGTGCATGATAGGAATTTCTCTGACTCTGGATCACCATCACCACCTCCTCCAATCCTGGGAAAAAAACACACAGAAGAGGAAAATCAAAGAGATGTGGGGATGATAAAGACAGGAGGGAGTAGAAGAACCTATAGCTAAGTTAGGAGCTCTTTGAGAGGACGCTAAGAATGTTTGTGAATATGGCTCTAGGTCTTTATGCCAAGCTTGGCCAGCTGGATTCTTATATAACTTATATAAATCTTGACAAGAAAGCAAATAAGTATTTTTTAACTTTTTCTTCAACCCCTCATGCTCCTCACGCTTGTATTGGATTTATTTATTTTAATAGATGTTGGTGTTTGAATAGGGATGTTGATTCACACTTAAAGGTTTGCATAAAATAAAGGATAGTGTGAGGGGCTTATTCTTATGGTAAGTCAGTGAAAACCAAGTGACAACTCACCAAACGATTCTCCCGCATTATGCTCCTGGTGCTCTGCTGCCTGCGAGGAGCCAGAGTTGATTCTCGTTAAGTCTGACAAGACACTGTTGAGCCACATGAATAACAATCACTGCAATAATCTGGATGTAGCTCTTACATGTTCTCCAGCTGTGTGTGTGTCTCCAGCAAACGTACCTTAGTGCAGCAAAAGAAAAGCAACAGTGTTATCAAGAAATGCATAAATTATTACTGTTGACATGATCAACTAATCAGTCTTTTAATCACTAAGTTCTTTAAAGCAAAACAATTATTTACAGCAGCTGCAATAACTAAGTAATTTATCAAGCAAAATGATTAAATTACACGGTATCATTGTATCATTTTGTATGTCTGAACTTAATGTGTTACACTGAGCTCTGGGAAGTACACAGTAATAGAAATAACTGTTATATAATAGCTGTTAAGCAAATATTTTTATCTAGGATCTATGTACAATAATTATTGTACTACTAGTATTTAAGTTAATCCAGTTTTCCATTATCTGAACTGCGTTTCCTGTTATATGTTGTAGGAGAGCTGAAGCCAATCCCAGCTGTCACTGGAACAAGAGGCACTACTGTTTGAGTATTAATTAATTATAAATATAATTCAATACAACACACAGTTGAGAAAACATGGTTTTTATTTAAGGAGTTACAGTTCAAACCAATAACGTTAATTTGCCTCATGCTGCTGCCATATACAGTACACTGTAAGATCCCTCTGTGGTACAGTATATTTGATGACTGATGACTGATGATGACGAACATGGCATGAAAGTCTTCTTTAATTTTTCCACATCCAACCGCTCAACGTGCATCTAAATACTGTTAAACTGAGGGGAGAAACAGGTTGTGCAGTCTCTGAATCATCTCGCGTCTACAATGCATCGTTTTCATACTTGTTCGAGGTCCTGCTATTTACACATACGAGTCTCACAGGGCTTTTCAATACATTTGGCTGATGTGATGTATTCTTAATGCATGTAAAAGGAACTTTGTGCAAAAGATATTATATGACATAATTATACACTGCTCAAAAAAATAAAGGGAGCACTTAAACACACCGTAGATCTCGATGAATGAAGTCTTCGATTTAAAAATCTTTATTCATTACATAGTGGGATGCGTTGAGAACAAAAAAAAAACATAAGAATGGTCTGGATTCAGAATCATACTCAAAATAAAAGTGGAAAAATCAGATCACAGGCTGATCCAAATTCCTCAAAACAATTCAAAATGAGGCTCAGTAGTGTGTGTGTGGCCTCCACGTGCGTGTATGCACTCCCTACAACGTCTGGGCATGCTCCTGATGAGAAGGCGGATCTTCTCCTGAGGGATCTCCTCCCAGACCTGGATCAGGGCATCAGTCAATTCCTGGACAGTCTGTTGGTGGATGGAACAAGACATGATGTCCCAGAGGTGCTTGGGTTGGATTCAGGTCTGGAGAATGGGCAGGTCAGTCCACAGCATCAATGCCTTCATCATGCAGTACCTGCTGACACACTCTAGCCACATGGGGCCTAGCATTATCATGCATCAGAAGGAACCCAGGGCCCACTGGACCAGCTTATGATGAATGGCGAATCTGCCAATCCTGGTGTTCTCTGGTTCTCTCAGTAGGGCTGCACAGTGTTGGGCTGTGAGCACAGGCCCCACTTGTGGAAGTCGGGCCCTCATACCACTCCCAATGATGTGATATCAATCTTACAGGTTAGACTTTTCCAGTGTCTATTTTAAAGGCCATGCACACCAGTGTAGATGTCCTCTTTTATTTTACATTATTAGAGTTTTTGTCAGGACTCCAAGCCTCCACAGACTGTGTCTGACAGTTTCCTCACCTTCTTATAGGTATTGTTGCTCCTGATAGATGAGGGCCCACTCCTATCAGACTCTAAAGTACCAGCTTAAGAGTAAAAAAGTTGGCTGTGTGAGAAATAAGATACATTTATCAAGTGACTCACTCCCAAATGTGCTATTCACGATATAAATTCTGCTGACTCCCCACCTTCAGTTAGAAGTGAAGAAGCCTTTCTGAT
Source organism: Helostoma temminkii (assembly GCA_900302695.1). Classification (NCBI taxonomy): domain Eukaryota; kingdom Metazoa; phylum Chordata; class Actinopteri; order Anabantiformes; family Helostomatidae; genus Helostoma; species Helostoma temminkii. Next base: position 12,067 of record OMLM01001664.1, on the reverse strand, counting down.
TAGAGGCGAAAACATCTTCAAGAAACTGAAGCCAGTCCAGTTGCCACTGAACAGCACCTCTGGGATAACCATTACCTAGAAGACTGAATCTCCACACACATGTGGCTCATTCCCATTAACAGCCAAGTCTGTAAGCACAGCTCCGATGACACAGGATGAAGCATTCAGAGTATTAGCATACCCAATAAACCAGCTCAGAGTAGTCTGAAATCACAGTTACTATATTCTTTCAAAAATAAATTTAGTTTATTCATTATGTTTATCTGCACTGACATATATCATATTATTTAAAAAATATTTTATCCGTGTGAAATCTGAATTCTAGGAGTGACTAACATGTTGAATGAACACATATAAAGTCATGCTGGTGTGAGATAAGGTACTGGCAGATGTGTAAACAATGTTTTGTTGTAAGACACAAAATAGAGGGAATTTAGCTCCACACTGACATGATGATGTTTAGAGAATGACTGAAAATAAAAGCAATGTGTGACTTATTTTTGCTGCAGGTTCGCAACCCTGATAATTGTTATAAAAAAACAATGTTCAAATGCAAATAATATGACTAAGAATTTCATTATGTAGCAGATTAAATTGACTCAGCTAAAGTACTATTATTATTATTAGCAGTAGTAATATCTCGGAGCATTTGTAAGGCACATGAAGACAGATAAATATGTTTTATTCAGACTATTGTAACTGTAACACTTCTCTCAGTCCAAGGTGTTACTTTTAGTAGTTTTAGTTTAGGAACAACTTCCAACTTTGTGGTTCACCAGTGCAGTGTGTTTTGGTTACCTCATGTATTTTCTAGCATAGGTCTGCCCGTCCTAGACCTAAGCAGAGGCCTTACTGGATACAGTGCTGCTCATTTGTTTGGAAGATAATTCAGTTTCAGCAAAACCCTGGGCTGTAAATAATTGCACATTTTATAATAATAATTAGCATTAAATCAGATAATTTAACTGAAGCCAATCTTTTATTGTATCTGTCTTCTGTTAATAAAAAAAAAAAAGAATGAATCGCCTACATTTGGTTTATTTTA
>OMLM01001664.1:0-11002 GCA_900302695.1 Helostoma temminkii | reverse complement strand
TACGAAACCTCTTCCAGCGTCATTTCCTGCTTTGAATTCCACAATAAAATATTACTATATTATAACAAAGTAGCTAGCGCGGTAAGGTCGACTGTGTGTTTCACATGGCTAACTTATCGCTAAATAAACATCCACCGACGTATTTTTTCCAGCTATAACACACCCTATGTGTTGCTCTACTACATTTCTAACTTTACTTTGAAGGCTACATTGAAGCATGTTCCGCTCTTAGCCCCTGTGTATCTTATGTGGTGCTAACGGGCTAGCTACAGTAGCTGTCTCACTACTTACCAAGCCAAAGAATAAACACCGCGACCAGTTTGGATCCGTTAATCACAATGTGGTGTAACATGACCCCCATGGCTCCTGGTTTTCGTTTGAATTCACCGTCTTTTCATGGCGAAGTGGAGACATTTGTCAGCAACAGGCCTAAACTGAGCTCGACTGTAGTGACTGTGTGTACAGGACGTTAGCGACCCCTGGTGGACGCTTGGTTGTTAGGTTTTTAAAGAACAGTGCTGGTAACTGGTCTCCCACACTGGTAACTGGTATCCCACACTGGTAACTGGTATCCCACACTGGTAACTGGTATCCCACACTGATTATTATTATTATTATTATTATTATTATTACAGTATATGTTTATTTTATTAAAAGGCTTATATATATATATGTATAAGGCAAAGGTCAGAATTCAACAAGCATGAGGAAGCTATTTGGAGAGAAATTACTCTAAGATAACAAAGACAGCCTGTGATTCCTGGCAGAGGGAAGGTTTATATGAAAAGGAAATGAGCAGGAGGTGTACAGGTGGGCGGTGAAGTCAGCTAACCCAGGTGTGGTAATTGGGAGTGACACTGTATGAAAGATTTTTATCACAAAAACAACAAGAGAAATAATAATAATAAAAAACATGACACGCAGAGGTGGCTGATGTCGTTTTGACAATATGGTGATAATAATCCAAAACAAGCAAAGGCAACAGTTCTAACACTAAAGAAGCTTAGAAAGACTGAAGTGTGTATTAATGAGGTGTCTAGTGTTGGTGTTGTACTAGACTCTGTTATGTTATAGATATGTAGTGATAGTAGGTACCGTCTTGAGATACTTGTACTTTACTGAAATATTAACATTTAATTCACAACTGTAGTTACTCATTAGTTTTTTTAAATGAAAATAATAATCAACCAAGAAATTATAGTGTTTTGTTATAAATTTACCACCTATCAGCTTATCAGTGGTACTTATGTGACATCATCCAAATGCAAACTTATGATTTGTACCTTTACCAGTCGTGACATTTTTCCACACCAAGTCACTAACAGAGATATAATGTTAGTTTGTGTACTAATATTCATCTCCTTATGTCTTTTAAGTAATGCACAAGAAAAAAATTCTGCTTGATGCTGGATGACCCACATTTACAGTTTCCACTTTACCTCGTTTGCTTTATTAACGATTAACCTCGCAGTGCGCCACAATTCTTCTGAGCTCAGGAGTTATTCAAATGCATTTGTTATGTATTTAAAGTGAGGTTCACAGGTAAACACATAGTTTAGGCTTTTTAGCAATGGTTGGACAATATAAACAGGCACATGCAACAGTCTGTATTGTGTAAAAGTAGGTAGGACCATAACTTAATCTGCATGAGTGACTCATGCCGGTTAATGCCTGAAAATGTCTTTTGTACACAGACACACACATACACACACGATATCAAACTAAAACTATCATCATCAGGTTAGAGGTATGAGATATGCATTTCCCACAAACCTTCTCCATCTTGCAGATAAAAGCTGCACTGACGTAAAAATGTCCACTAATCTGAGAGCAGCTCCAGGCCCTCATATTCCCCGTAATCTGCGTCAGTCCTCAGCAGGGAGATTAGAGATTAACACAGCAATCTCAAATAGATCCATAAAGATAAATTGAACTTTACAAGCTTTTCCTGGGGTTGTTATGTCTCTGCCTTATATGTGTAATGCAGTAAAATTCACACTTAAAGACTTTTTGCTCCCATATATTGGTTCAGTATAATAGGTACAATTTAAAGTCTTCTACGATTTCTCCAAAAAAGACACTGAACGTAGGTTTAGTGCTGTAGGCAGAGCAGACTGGTTGAAACATCCAGAACAAATGAGTCAACGATCTCCTGACCACAGAGGCTAAACGTGGACGTCTTGGCTGCAAAAATTAAACACACTGGTTCTTTTGTGAAACCACAGTTGTGAGTGTTCGCATTTTTGTGCAAACTGAACTGCACAGAAAGGAGAACAAACGAGAAAGCTTTTAATCTCCAGCAGCCCGAAGCATGGCTTTATCAGACAGTTATCCAGCAATTAAACCAGACTGATGAATGTGTGTTGGATTGTACGTGCTGAAGAAAGCAACAGAAAACTCATGTAGTCATCTAGAGGGAAGCCATGTTTGAGAAATTTTATTTAAACAAAAACACTGAGACTCGATGAGAAAAGCCTGCACCATGAACGTGTTGCACCACAAATGTTCTCAGGTGACTCAGGATTGAATTGCTGTGATTTTCCTTCTTAGTTCAAAAGTCCGCCTGCTGTTTTTTCCAAACGCTTGTAAATTTCTGCCTTAAAATCCCACATAGTTCTCTTATTTGTAGCTGTTTGTCATTATCTTTTATTTGTAGCCTATTAGTTATTTAATATAATGCTGATTAATTGCTTAAATGTGTATGTAGGGCTGAACCAAGAAGCCACATAACCACTGGAAGAGCTGTGTCAGGTCAGATAAAACAAGTTGTATGGCATGAAACGGGAAGTCAATACATTTTTTTCAAAATAAAAGCGTTTTGTTAACATGTTCGGAACATCTGCGGCATTAATAGCTGAGTTTATGTTTTTACACATAGTTACCTAAGCAAATAATCAGTTATGCTTAGATAATACTATTTACTTTCTACTACTACTACTAGTACTGTATGTACTGTATGTTATACATCAGGACATACATCAAACAAAGGCAACGTTTCTCATTTGAGAATTATTTTGGCTGAAGCAGACCGGAAGTCTTATCGTGTGATTGTGTCCACATTGACAGCGGCTGGATGTTATTAGGGCTGCAGACGTCAGACCAGTGATTATAAACAGCAGAGAAGAGCGTCACACCGTGACCATGAGCCCCGCGTCTCGCAGCAGGATGACAGTAACAGAGGTTGAACAGTTTCTGATAAAACCTCCACCAGGTTTCTCCGTGGAGACTCTAGGTTCGGGTTACCGAGTGCACAGCGACCCGGAGAAAAGCCTGGTGCTTATCAATGACTTCCCCTTCTGCGCAGGGAAAGTTGTTTTCCTCAACTCGATGGGAAGGTGAGGAAAACATCTGCATGAGATGAGATGAGGCTTTATATACACACACACACACACACACACACACACACACACACACACGCATATATGTAAACACACAAACTCACTGTGTGATTTTCATATCAGGAAAGTTAAAATGCACAATCTGTGGGAATACACCAGCATGAGACAGAGTCTCCTGTCTAAGAAGATCTATCTGCTGATGTCTGCCTGCGAGGAAAACGCTTCAGTGAGGAACAAAACATCAGCTGGTGAAGCCAGAGGTAACTGGAATAATTACACTGTGTAACAGACACTGACCTCAAAGGCGCCGCTGGCACGACTTAGTTTGCACAAAGTTGCCTTTTTGAAACCAGTGTGTACTTTACAGCTGTGGGCTGTTAAGTCGGTCATGCAGTCTGGTGGCATGGCTGAGTCATGCTCGCCTCCAAACTGGGGATATTTGCAAAGGGTGGGGTAAACAACTGTATGCAGCCTACGTCTGCCATATGATTTCATTCTTCTGTGCTGGTTTCCTCATGAATTGTCCTCAATCCTGTTTCAGTGCTGAAGCAGTATGTGGTTTCCATCGACGGCGACAACCCCTTCATCAAGTGGCAGCTGGAGAAGGGTCTGGACTGGACCATCTCTTCTGTCGCTGGGGAGAGCTACAGGGTAGATGTAAGCTGGACTGGTCTGTCAGTGTGTGTGTTGTTCGGTTTATTCCAGTCGTTGCTGTTTTTGTATTGAAATTGACTTTTCTTTATGTCAGATTGACCTGAGTGAAGCACTGGAGAACTGGGCAGGAAAAAACATCCACATCATAACTGATGAGCAAATTAACGCCAAACCTGTGTGGAGAGATGCTTCCTTCACCCTCAAATACTACTCTGATGCTCTCTTTGACTTCCCACACTGGTTCGGTTTCAGCAAAAGAAAATTTAATGTAATTATCTTTAATTCTTCTGATTATATTTTAACAATAATCTACATTTTTGCATTTGTCGGCAAGCGCAGTCTAACTTCTCTTCCTTGTTTCTGATTCTTGCCATTGAAGTTGCAGCTGACATGAGCCTGCGCTGAACGACCAGCTTAAGGAAAGTCAAGTTTACCAGCTCAGTTTTTGGTGGAATCTGAACCTGGTTTCTGAAGAAAACAGGAGATCAACAGGTGCATAGTAAAACCAGCCTGCCAGGTGCAGGACCAGACTACCTGTTGAGGCTGCAGAACACACATAACAGTTGCTGCTGGGTGCACATATTTATTCTGTTCAGTGGATAAAACCACTGATATAGACTGATGAGTAAATTGTGCATGGCACAGGACACTTTTGTATAAAATTTTTGTGTTAAATATGTCTTGTAGATTTTTAAAATAATTATAAAAATGACATTTTAAAGGCTTTTGTAAGTAAACACACATTTCATTTTTATTTACAGCTGTTTTGGGGTTATAAGGGTACAGTTTGCAGATCTTTGCACCAATAATCACATTTATTTATGATAATATTATTTTTTTTAACCAAACTCAGATACAGTAAATGTTAAAGTAGAAACGTGTCTATGTGTTGTGGACTAAGGGAGGAGGAGAAGAGCAGATGCAGCGTTTGTGATGGTTTCTACATATTCCTTATAGTCGCTGCCGTAGTAGCGCAACAGCAGGTAGTTGAAGATGCCCACAGTGCACATAAGGGACAGGAAGAGGAGGACACGTTTTCCAAACAGGTAGCCCGGGGTGCTATGCAGAAACAAAACCTTTATTAGTCCGTGCATTTAAACACACACAGAGCATAGATCCCAAGTGAATAATTTACCTTTGAGAGGTTTGTCCCAAGTAGCCGACAAAGTACTTCTGCCTGACTAGAAGGTAGATGATCCCAGCAAAGGCAGCAGGAGCTTCAAACAGAGACAAAAGATTAATAATGATGCATTTAGTCTATGTCCAAAAGCTTCTTTCATGTGATGGTTTTGGCGAGACCCATTATTTTATTGGAGTTAAATTAGTCACACAGTATGTAATAATATTTTAAACAGTGTGCTTATCTTATGTGGAAATACAACCCACACAGAATGTACACAGTCATAGTTTTATATAGGCTATGTGTCCTGCAATGATGTTCGACTAATATATCTTTATAACAAGGATGGTAAACATAGTAAGTGAGCTAACTGGTTCCCAGGTTTGCTCCTTATCAGTTGGTTCTGTGTAATTTGATTAATCGTACTTTTTTGCACAACTAAAGTAGAACATTAACCGTAACAGTTCCCTCATCCTCCATCTTGTGTCTCTTAACTGTTGTTATTGTTTTGTCAAATTGCTGTGCGTTTCATTTGTTTGTCAAATAAAATATATGTGCAGTATAAATGCTGGAGAGGCTGCTACCAGTTCGTTTCTTTGCATTTAAATCATCATTAAAAATTACGATTAAGTCCTGTCAGTGACTAATCGACAGAACAACTCATCAGGTTTGTGTCAAGGTGCTTGTGGAAATAGTGGCAGATGTAATACCAGAGTTCAGCAGGGGACAAACAACAGGGTTAATATGTACATTGCAACCGACTCTGATTGCATGCGATGTTTAGGTAAGAATTTCCCACTCTTAATCTGTCACCTACGAGAGCTACACTTTGAGAAATACCCTTTCCTGTTTCAACAATCTTCACAAACTGCATGAAGAAATAGTTTTCTGAAGTCTGTGGCTTGTAAAGGGCTACGATTTAAATCCTGCTAAATACATGTGTAACTGCCAATACTCTTTTTTGTATTATTCTGTAAATGTTACTATTTTTAAGTTCTGTGACAGCTGGTACAATTTTAAGCCCTAAATTTATTGTGTCAAACAAAGATGACATTATACAAAAATTACAGATTTTTTACAGAGCAAAAACCCTTCTGTCTTTCCACAGTTGACTTTGTGTCCTGTTTACAGTGCGAACGTGAGACCGTTTGATTAATGATTACCTTGATTGAGACACAGACCAGCGCACCACATCACTGCCAAGAAAGTGGGATACGCATCCATGCAGTTACGACTGGAAGAAGCACAAACAAAACTGTAATTAGCACAATTTGTGAAAGTCTGCAATGAACTATGGAGCAATCACCAGTCTGTTACACGCAGGGGCTGATAGCTAATCTTTTTTACTACAGCTATTAGGACATTTTTTCACAGCACAGAGCAGCGTCTGCCACAGATAAATTATATTTTTTTTCTCCCACAGGCTCCTAGAAACCAACCAGTTTTCTGAGATATTAACTTCATTAATCAGTTAATGAATTGGCAGAAAATTAACTGGCGGCAATTCTGATAACTGATTAAATACAATTTCTTTTTTAAAAATGCAAGATATTAACAGGTTTATATGAATATTCACTCAACTGGGGCTTCAAGGAATAACAATGGGCATCAACATTTCCATCACTGGTTTCAGCTCTTACTACTTATTCAGTACTTACACTGACCATTAATTTTAATGGCAACCGAATACACTGAATTTGTATGAACATGAGACATTTGAAAGACGAACAATTTTGAAACTGCCACCACATGTTTACATCACATTGCAGATGCTAATATCTGTACGTTTGATGAAATCCTAGCTTTATTAGCAAGACAGGATGTGGCTCAGAGATTTCCTTTTTCGAGAAGGAAGCAAAACGTTGCTCAGTAAGCAACGGCTGGTCAGTTACAAATATTCAGCTTTAATTTCTAGAGTTAGCTGTTGAACGTCAGTGCAGCATACATATCATCTCTAGCTGCAGTGTGTAATTATATTCATTATAGGTACATTTGTTATATTTCTCAGGTTTCCAGATTACAGCCTATAAATCAACAGGGATAAAATGCAAATCTATTTTCTGCTGTGCTGCTAATTAGCCGATTGTTTCAGCTGTGCCACATGAAGTGAGAAACAAAAGTAGTCAGTTGCTTCTGCAGTAAGTGTGAAAGCTTAAATATTGTGGACAGTTCTAAGAAACAAGGTGGCATTTAAGTCTGGTTATGTTTGGATTTAATTTTTAAAACAAGGCAAGACACTGATCCACAGGCTGCAAATGCATGAGCAGGTTTAACTCCTTTAACTATTAACAAGTTTTAAACCACCTACACATGATAACGAACAGAGAAGCCGGATAAAAAAATTATTCTGAATGGTTGTTGTTTCTTTCCCAGCAAGCATTCAAATTAGTTTTTTTTTGTCCACTGTCTGTGAGTATCCAGGCAAATGAGGACTGCCTTTCAGTGCCAGTGATACACTTTCCAAATGGAAAGTTTATGCTGGTCAAACTTTGTTTAACAGGCATCAGTGTTTGATTATACAGAAGAAAATACACTTACTTGGCACAAGACACTCGTTCAAAAGCAGACGTGTGGGTCCTAGGGTTCTTACATTCTCTCTCTACCTTCTGGGCGAAGAATACTTAAAACACACAGACGAAAAAGCGGCACAATATAAGACTTTCTGTTGTTAGCCACTGATTCAGGTTTCAAAAAGCTACAGCTGACTTCTGTTATTCGTGATACAAGCTGCTCCTCGCTTACACTCACCGTTCTGCAGCACACTGATGAGGGTGACGATGACCAGGAGGTAGATGTTTTCCACCACTTTGCTGGAGTCCATGATCGCCGTGCGAGCTGTGGGAGCAGGTGGACGATGAGTCTGAGGGAGACAGTGCTTCTCTGTCACGTCCAGAAATGCGTGTTTATAGTCAGGCTGCCCAGGATAAACCTGATCTGTTTCTCTATGACATCATGTCGCCTCCAATCCACATACGCATTCGTTTGTGGTTTCCTCTTTATGTAAATGATGCTGTGGTTTAGAACAGAGGGGTGCAAACAAGTTGCCAGCTACTTCCTCTGTGTGCATGTATGAGACTGGTCAAATTGTGAATCCATGCTTTTAATTTGCATGTTAGTCTACTAACATGCAACAAGAGCTGGAGCCAATGCCACCTGTCATTGGATGAGGGACAAGGTACACCCTGGACGGGTCACCAGTCTAGCAAAGAGTTACAACTGAGCTATTTCTTATATTTCTTAATTGTTTGTATTCTATGTTTTTTAATCTTATTATATAAATGTTTTGTAGGTACAATGTGTGTGTTTCTTGATGTAACAATGACTGCTTTTGTCTCTGCCCTAGTTCTTACTGTTCATTAACACTCTCACCTGGCCACACCCCCTCAGTCATGCTTCTGACACACATACACACTCAGTCACTCACCTTCTCACCAGCTCCATTCACCTTTTCAGCCCTGGCAGCCCTGCTTGGCTCCCCACACTCAGTGTGTGCGTGTAAACGTGTAAAAATGTGTAAAGAGTGCAGTTTAACCATATTTGACACAGTGGGACAATGTGTGTTGCAACAGTGATTAATTCCACCATTCAGAAATGTGCTGGAACCATGGAAGTCATTCTATACGTGTAAATCTGGCCCCTCTCCCTGCCAGGAAGACATGACCGAAGCGCGAACTTCCCTTCTGGAGTTTTTGTCAAAAAGGTGTAATATTTTTTTATTTTCACAATCACAGTTTTTGTAATGCAGTTTGCATGATACATTTTACAAATACAGATTTTCCATCATTTAAATCAATGTTTTGTTGACTTTTAATTAACACAGCTAAATTTCCCCATCAGCTGTTATATGAAAACTAACACATACATACATAATGCATTCCCTAGCTCCCTATCCTAAACCTAACCATCTCAGCTAAATGCCTAACCATAACCAGAACATATTAAAGTCCACACAAGGAAATAAACACATGCGCTCACAAAAAATTTACATCGTGGTCAAACCTCATGGAAACAGAAAAACTGGCAGCACTGCTGCCTCTGGTCATGCATGGCTTCACCATGGTGGCATTTTGTTATGGGAACTCTTTGTTTACTGGTCAAGAGAAACTACTGTACAATATGTAGTACTACAGTACTACAGTACAGTACTACATACAAAACATAGTAACTACACTTTCACTGATGTAATATACAGTCTCTAACACAAATATTCACACTATATGACAGGAAAAATAAAAACTGTGTTAATTGTTGAACCCAGATATGGGCTCAGCTGCAACATTTGAAATCTTCTCTGAAAATACAAATTCTGAGTTTATTAATGCTGCGGGTAATGAGAAAATGTAATTTTGCAGTCTAATTCTACTTTTGCTGGTCTAGTGTAAATATTCTCTGAATAATTGTGCACAATTTGAAAAGCGTTGCACCTGTCTCTACCGTCCTCTACTTTAGTAAATGTATTTACTTCACCACAATGAAAATGGTTTAGGATATTATTGATTTATAATCAGTTTCATTAAGTTATTCTGACACACAGTCAAACAGCACCTGCATGTGCTTTTAAAAGGTAATGCAGCCTCCTCTCTGCTTCACTTTCCATTATCTGTACATTGAATACAACATATGCTGGGAACATATAACACAGTGCAAAATGGTCTTATCCTAATCCTAATTTCCTTAAGTGTTCAGTTATAATCATGCATCAATAAATAAACTTTTATAAAGCGTTTATACATTAATAAATTAGTCATATGTCATGTGTTTACATGACTCATCAACAGACACTGCTGCAGCTCTTTTGGCTTATTTCAGTTGTTAAATTAAAGTGAAATAAATAAATGTTGAAATTTATAAAATAAATAAATGTAGACGTACTGCAGCATAGAAATACACTATTTAGGTTCATTTGTTTATTTCTGCATAAATGTAAGTATTTATTTATTTATACCTATATTTATTTATTTCTGTATTTAGTTCTCAATGTCTTTATAATTTTATTTATTATTTATTTTTATTTATCATTAACTTCTATCTAAGTTATTTTTCGTCCACCATAAGTGCTGATCATCAAAAAAAAACTAAAACGTGTAGCTTCCTGTAGATTTGATTTAAGACGTCTAGTAGGCGCTGCGTAACAACGTCTCCCATATGGTCTAGCGGTTAGGATTCCTGGTTTTCACCCAGGCGGCCCGGGTTCGACTCCCGGTATGGGAACGACTTCTTTTCCTTACTTCACTCTGACATGTAACGCATCAAATCTTCTTTATTGACACGAACGCTTGCCGTCGGTTCCCTGGATGGATGGTCAAATAATGATAATCAGGATTTTTAAATCCTGGTTTTAGGAAACTGACCTCAGCTTGTCTTTCTCTGAACACTGTGGCCCTGAGGACATTAAAACAACTGTCTGCTTATAGGTAACATCATTGGATTGGCTCTCATCAGCTGATTTTTAGCAAGAAAAGTTCAGGATTAAGTTTAACACTCTAAATGTGTCACACTTAAATGATTTAGATCATCGAAGTCATTTTAGGATCACACAAAGATAACACAAGTAAATACCAAACACTGTTTTTAAACAATTTTATTTATTAAGTTAAAAAAACTGTTCAAACCTGCCTGTCCCTGTGTGAAAAAGTAATTTTATTACTTTATTACTATTTTTTATTTATTTTTTTTTAGTACATACATTTTGGTGATACAGCTCAATAATTCATTTCTAATGTAGTTTCAAACATATTTATATCACAGCGTTATGTGTTCTTTTTGAGATCTTCTAGCTCACTTTAATTTGTCAGACAGTTTCTATTTAAGAGATTAATTGATTGAACAAGTCTGGCAGGAATCAGGTGTGGCAAGTGAAACTGAACTCAGCTTTCCAAAAAATGCAAGG